>JAESUZ010001258.1:0-27022 GCA_017311185.1 Proteles cristata cristata
TCATTTTGCTCTGTGGTATCGACCGGAAAAAGCTGAACGTGTGTTTACACAAAAACGTACACATGGGGATGTTTCCAGCAGCTTGACTCGCAGTTTCCAAAACCTAGAAGTAATCAAGGTGTCCTTTCAGGAAATGAATGGATGGATACATAAAACATGGTATAGCCAGATAATGAAATATTAACCAGGACTGCAAATAAATGTGTGGGGTGCCTGGTGGGTCAGTCAGTTAAGCATCGGACCTTGATTCCAGCTCAGGTCATGATCTCATAGCGGTGAGTTCGAGTTGTGCACTGGGCTCACAGCTCGGAGCCTGGAGCCTGCTTCGGATTCTGTGTCTCCCCCTCTGCCCGTCCCACGCTCACACTAGGTCGCTCTCTCAAATAAATAAACATTGAAAAATTCACATGAAATAAAAAATAAGAAAGCAAATAGGAAAAGATGCATCTCTCAAATACAGAAATAACCCCACAAACAAATGAACTATCAATCTCTGTATGAAACAGTATGGAAAAAACTTACATGTGTAGTAGTCACTGAGTGCATCCTCAGTAGACATCAACAGTTACTAACGGTTCTTCTACAACGAAGTGCAAGAACACAATCTGAACAATCTACCTATTTTCTGATTCTAACTCGATGGCTTTCTGGAATAGGCAAAACTAGAGACAATAAAGGATTCGTGGTTGCCAGAGTTTGGGGGAGTAGCAGGGATGGATCGGAGAGAACAGAGATTTGAAGGGCACAGAAACTACCCTGGATGATACGATGATGGTGAGAACATGTCTTCTAACTTTGTCTGTACCTACAAAATGGAAACCACCAAGACTGAACCATAGTGTGAACTAGAGTCTTAGGGTAATTATGATATGCCACTCTAACTTCCTCAACGGCAACCGATGTACTGCTCAGGCAGGCAGGTCTTCCTGACGTGGGAAAGCAATGCAGGTGTGAGAGCAGGGGTCAATGAGAAATCACTGTACTTTCCCTTCCCCTTTGCTGTGAACCTAAAACTTCTGAAAAATATCAATTCCATCTAGAGGTACCTGGGTGGCTTAGTCATTTGAGCATCTGACTCTAGATGTCGGTTCAGGCCATGATCTCACAATTTGTGAGTTCAAGCCCCGCATTGGGCTCGGTGCTGATAGTGTGGAACACGTCTCTCTCCCTCTCTCTCCTGCCTGTCCCCAACTCACATATTCCTTGTTGCGGACGAAATGACACAAAGGACAAGACACACACAAAACACAGACACAGACACAACTCCGGCAATTTGATTACTCAGCAATCAAAAAGAATGAAATCTTACCATTTGCAACAACATGGGTGGAACTAGAGTGTATTTAATGCTAAGTAAAATAAGTCAGAGAAAGAGAAATATCATATGATTTCATTCATATTTGGAATTTAAGAAACAAACCAGATGAACATAGGAGAAGGAAGCAAAATTAAGATAAAAACAGAAGGAAACAAATCATAAAAGACTCTTAAATCTAGATAACAAACTGAAGGTTCCTGGAGGGGTGATGTGTGAAGAGATGGGCTAAATGGATGATGGGCATTAAGGAAGGCACTTGTTGGAAAGAGCACTGCATGTTCTATGTAAGTGATGAATCACTAAATTGTATTCCCGAAATCACTATTCCCTTACATGTTAACTAACTTGGATTTAAATTTCAAAAAAGAAAGAAAGAAATTTGACCCTTGTGTATAGTCCATAGAGATAAGCATACTTATTGCAATTGATTCAGGCTTGTTGAGAGCATCATTGTTCATATACATCAAATATTAGAAGCTATCCAAATACCTGCAAAAATTCTCAACAAGATCCTTGCAAATCGAATCCAGCAGCATATAAAAGGAATCATCCACCAAGATCAAGTGGGATTCATTCCTGGGTTACAGGGCTGGTTCAACATTCGCAAATCAATTAATGTGATACATCACATCAATAAAAGAAAAGATAAAAACCATATGATCCTGTCAATAGATGCAGAAAAAGCATTCGACAAAATACAGCATCCTTCTTAATAAAGATTCTCGAGAAAGTTGGGATAGAAGGAACCTACTTAAACATCATCAAAGCCATCTATGAGAAGCCTTCAGCGAACATCATCCTCAACGGGAAAAACTCAGAGCTTTCCCCCTGAGATCAGGAACACGACAGGGATGCCCACTCTCACCACTGCTGTTTAACATAGTGCTGGAAGTCCTAGCATCAGCCATCAGACACCAAAAGGAAATCAAAGACATCAGAATTGGCAAAGAGGAAGTCAAACTATTCCTCTTCGCAGATGACATGATACTCTACATGAAAACCCGACAGACTCCACCAGAAGCCTACTAGAACTGATCCAAGAATTCAGCCAAGTTGCAGGGTACAAAATCAACGTACAGAAATCGGTTGCATTTTTATACACCAACAATGAAGCAACAGAAAGAGAAATCAAGAAACTGATCCCATTCACAATTGCACAAAAAAACATAAAATACCTCGGAATAAACCTAACCAAGGATACAAGAGATCTGTATGATGAAAACTATAGAAAACTTATGAAGGAAATTGAAGAAGACACAAAGAAATGGAAAAACATTCCATGCTCATGGATAGGAAGAATAAATATAGTTAAGATGTCATTACAACCTAAGGCACTCTACACATTCAATGCAATTCCAATCAAAATTGCACCAGCATACTTCTCAGAACTAGAACAAACTATCCAAAAATTTGAATGGAACCACTAAAGACCCCGAATAGCCAAAGTAATCCTGAAAAATAAAACCAAAACGGGAGGGATCACCATCCCAGACTTTAGCCTCTACTACAAAGCTGTCATCATCAAGACAGTATGGTATTGGCACAAAAACAGACACATAGACCAATGGAACAGAATTGAGAACTCAGAAGTGGACCCAAAAGTATACAGCCAACTAATCTTTGACAAAGCAGGAAAGAATATCCGATGGAAAAAAGACAGCCTTTTTAACAGATGGTGTTGGGAGAACTGGACAGCAACATGCAGAAGAATGAAACTAGATCATTTTCTGACACCATGCACAAAAATAAAATCAAAATGGATAAAGGACCTGAGCGTGAGACAGGAAACTATCAACACCTTAGAGGAGAAAGCAGGAAACAACCTCCTTGACCTACACCGCAGCAACATCTTACTTGACACATCCCGAAAAGCAAGGGAATTAAGAGCAAAAATAAACTGTTGGGACCTCCTCAAGATTAAAAGCTTCTGCACAGCCAAGGAAACAACCCAGAAAATTAATAGGCAACTAACGGAATGGGAAAAGATAGTTGCAAATGACATATCAGATAAAGGGTTGATATCCAGAATCTACAAGGAACTCACCAAACTACACACCCGAAAAACAAACAACCCAGTGAAGAAATGGGCAGAAGATATGAACAGACACTTCTCCAAAGAGGACATCCAGATGGCCAACAGACACATGAAACGATGCTCAGCATCGCTCCTCATCAGGGAAATACAAATCAAAACCACACTGAGATACCACCTCACGCCAGTCAGAGTGGCTAAAATGAGCCAATCAGAGAACTCTAGATGCTGGCGAGGATGTGGAGAAACGGGCACCCTCCTACACTGTTGGTGGGAATGTAAACTGGTACAGCCCCTCTGGAAAACAGTGTGGAGGTTCCTAGGAAACTAACAATAGAACTCCCCTATGACCCAGCAATAGCACTGCTAGGAATTTACCCAAGGGATACAGAAATGCTGATGCATAGGAGCACATGTACCCCAATGTTCATAGCAGCACTCTCCACAATAGCTAAAACATGGAAAGAGCCTAAGTGTCCATCAACAGATGAATGGATCAAGAAGATGTGGTTTATCTATACCATGGAATACTACATGGCAATGAGAAACAATGAAATCTGACCATGTGTAGCCACATGGATGAACCTTGAGGGTGTTATGCTGAGTGAAATAAGTCAGGCAGAGAAAGACAAATATCATATGTGTGCACGTATAGGAGGATTAGGAGGAGATTAACAGAGGACAAAGGGGGAGAAGAAGGGCAGAAATGGTGGGGGAAAGGGGGAGAGGCAAACCATGACTCTTGAATGCTGACAAAAACTGAGGACTGGTGGATGTGGGGGGGAGGAGGGGTGGGCATGGAGGAGGGCACTTGTGGGGATGAGCACTGGGTGCTATGTGGAAACTAATTTGACAATAAACTATTTGAAAAAAAAAAAAGAAGCTATCCAAATACCAAGAAACTTTAGATTGGGAAACATGTTATGGATCTATAAAGAAAGCAGGCCACAGGTAGAGCAACATGAGTGCCGCTAAAAGACATCTTTAAAAATATTTATTTATTTTGGGATGCCTGGGTGATTGAGTCGGTTATGGGTCTGACTTCTGCTCAGGTAGTCATCTCACTGTGAGTTCAAGCCTTGTGTTGGGCTGTGCTGACAGCTCAGAGCCTGGAGCTTCCTTCAGATTCTGTGTCTCCCCTTCTATCTGCCTCTCCCATGCTCACACTCTATCTCTCTGTCTCTCAAGAATCAATAAAAACATTCAAATGTTTTAATTAACTTAAAAATGTATTTCTTCTTGAGAGAGGGAAAGTGGGAGAGGGGCAGTGAGGGGGAGAGAGAGAATCCCAAGAAGGCTATCTGCTGCCAGCACAGAGCCAGATGTGGGGCTTGAGCTCGACAAACATGAGATCATGACCTGAGCCTAAAGGAAGAGTCCAATGCTCTACAGACTGAGCCACCCAGGTGCCCCTAAAAGACGTCATTTTGAATACAAGAGAGCAAGGAACAAAAAATTATAGACACTGTGTTTACATAAAGTTCTAAACAAAGCAAAATGAGACTATGTTTAAAAGTGAGATGAAAGCCAACACCTAGCCTCCCCCACCAAGAGAAAGGAAACTCCTCACCTCGCCAGGCCTCAGCTGGACTCAAAAGTGGGGGCCTTTCTAGCTTAGGAGCTTGAGCTCTCTCTACAGAGATCCTTCTTGCTCCCATTCAGCCACACAACCGCACACACAGACACATGTTCACAGTTACAGCAAGGAAACACATCCAGACCCGGCCGCCGTACATGGACACCCCTAAGTGTGAAAGTACAGGCAGTTCACCTGCCCCCTGGCTCTGCAGGCATCTACTGGTGTTGAAACACATGCTCATTGCCAGTATTGCCCACACGCATCCCTCCCTCCCACTTGCACTGGCAGGGAATTTTTCAAACTTGTTCATCATTTTTTTAAAAAAGTATATGCATGAGTAGCAAAATTATAAAATAACTCCAGGCAATCATTTAAAATGGATTAGGCATCTGGGACACCTGGGTGGTTCAGTCAGTTAAGTGTGGGACTTCAGCTCAGGTCATGATCTCAGCGTCGGTGAGGTCCAGCCCTATGTTGGACTCTATACTGAAAGCTCAGAGCCTGGAGCCTGCTTTGGATTCTATGTCCCTCCGTGCTCTGTCTTGCCCCTCCCCCATTCTGCCTTCTTCCACCTCTTGAAAATAAATTAATAAGAAAAAAGTTAATAAACTAAAAATGAAATTAATTAGGAGAGGGATGCCTAGGTGGCCCAATCGTTCGAAGGTCCAAATCTTGATTTTGATTCGGGTCAGGATTTCACGGTTTGTGAGTTTGAGTCCCAAGTTGGGATCCATGCTGACAGTGCAGAGCCAGCTTCAGATTCTCTCTTTCCCTCTCTCTGTGCCCCTCCCCTGCTTATGCACTCTCTTTCTCTCTCAAAGTAAATAAATAAACTAAAAAAAATCAGAATGGAGAGTATCTGCCTCTGAGAGGAAAAAAGTAACCTGTGATTTCTAAGGTGTTTCGCTCAGAGTCCTAAACAGAGAAATTACAGAAAGCATCGTGAAGTTCACTGAGTTACCCAGGCCAAAGCTGGTTCACAGTCACTGGGCAAGCAGGATACATCTCTCTGGGGTACAGGAGGGTCAAGGTTGGCTGATAGACCCAGAGGGAGTTGGGACATCACTTTGTTGAGAATCCTGCATCAGCAATGTGGCACATACTTACAGACCACACATGCCCAAGGCAAAGTCCTTCCTCTTGCAAAGTCTGTCTAGCCCCCTCTACCGGCCATACTTAATACTGCATTGGCAGTAAAAAAAAAAAAAAAGTGCGTAAAGCTCTCTTATTGCAGAGCAGATTAGAAAATAAATAAAAAGGTGGGTTTCAAGGTGAGAGGCAATCAACTGATAACTGGCATAGAGGAGATAGAGAACCTTTGGTGATGCCAGTAGTGTCCTAATACTTCATGGCTGTGATAATCACCCAGCTGTTCTCATTACAACGGTTTTTAAACTGAAGAGGTATTATGCATGTTTCTCTATGTTATATTTCATAATAAGATGTTACATTTACAAATAAAATAAGCATATATGTGACTATCATTTAATAACTTAAATTTTACTCTATCTCCTGATGTTGACTAACCGCAAAATCCTTGCTAAGCCACCTAATATTTCTTCATCTTGAATCATTGTGCTTAAAACGGAGATGGTAATACCTGTCCAGCATATCACGTGATTCCCATTTTCTAACAAAAGACAGAAAAAAGGAAAAAGTAAGGTTATATGTACAAAAGTGTTTTTGAAGGACATGTAAACATGTATAATTAAAAATAAGTATTATTAACTTGTCAAAAATTTTGGAAAATCTACCTTTTGAAAAAAGTGTATTACTCAGTGTTCTCCAGAAAAACAGAATCCATAAAGTATGTCCATAAAATAAGTGATTGACTCCCATGATTATGGAGACTGAAGATTCCCATAATCTGTCTTCTTCAAGCTGGATACCCATGAAAGGCAATAGGGTCATTGTAGTACAAGCCTGAAAGCCTGAGAGCCAGGAGAAGCAATGGTGTAAGTCCCAGTTCAAGGGCAGGGAAAGACCCATGTGTTACCTCAATAATCAAGCAAAGAGAGTTCCCCTTTCCTCCAACTCTGTTCTATTCATTCCCTCAACTGTTTAGATGATGCTCACCTACATTGGTGAGGACCATCTACTTTACTCTGTTCACAAAGTCAAGTGCTAATCACTTCCAGAAACTGCATCAATACCATCACAGACACACCTAGAAATGTTTATCCAAATATCTAAGCATCTCAGTCAAGTTGACACAAAATCAGTCACGTTGGTACATAAAATAAACCAATATAGAAAGCACATATTTATTTGAAAAGTGATACTACTACCAAAAAGATCAAGAAAAAATTTGTTGCTGTTTTTCTCATACAATTATTTACACAAAAAGTAAATGTTTCTTATTGTTCAAAACATTTTTCTTTTTTTTTTATTTTCGTTTCTTCTTAGTTTATTGTCAAGTTGGTTTCCACAGAACACCCACTGCTCATCCCAACAAGTACCCTCCTCCATGCCCATCACCCCCCTTCCCCTCCCTACCAACCCCATCAGCCCTCAGTTTGTTCTCAGCATTCAAGAGTCTCTCATGGTTTGCCTCCCTCCCTCTCCCCAACTCTATTTTCCCCTTCTTCTCCCTCATGGTCCTCAGTTAAGTTCTTCCTAATCCACTTACATGTGCAAACATGTGGTATTTGTCCTTCTCTGCCTGACTTATGTCACTCAGCATAACACCCTCAAGCCACATCCATTTTGCCACACATGACCAGATTTCATTGTTTGTCATTGCCATGCAGTATTCCATGGTATAGATAAGCCACATCTTCTGGATCCATTCATCAGTTGATGGGCACTTAGGCTCTTTCCATGTTTTGGCTATTGTGGAGAGTGCTGCTATGAACATTGGGGTCCATGTGCCCCTATGCATGAACATTCCTATATCCCTTGGGTAAATTCGTAGCAGTGCTATTGCTGGGTCCTAGGGAGTTCTATTGTTAATAGAACTGATGAATGGCACATTGCATTTCATGTAACACAGCCTTATGAGGTAGCATTGAAGGCTAGATCCAATGTGATTCCACAAAATTTTCTTCTCTGCAATTACAGGAATACAGGAAAATAGCTCGTTCCATCGTAAAGAAGGTTATCTATGATTGAAAGAACAAGAAACTAAGGGGGAACAAAATTATCTGCAGGCTATTCATGCTTCCTATTAAACAGAAGAGCTACAAGTACCAGGTTGACTCTAATGTTAGGGACAACGAGGCTACAGAATATTAACAAATAAGCGGAAAACAATGTTTTGATAAACACTTCCATAAGGAACTAAAGATTTCAACTTAATTAGCGATTCAGAGGATACAATGATAGAACATTTTGACTATTGATTCAGTGTATTACTTGACTGATTAAACCTCAAACATCTTAAAAGAACTTCTAATCATATAAACCACAGAAGTATCTCTAAAGGACTCTCATTCTGCAAAGGCCAAAAGGGAGAGCTGTGCAAAAAACGCAGAAATAGTCGTGTATCTGAAGCGAACGTGGCCAAGACCATGCACACATGGGATGACGCAGCACACTATATCCCACTCACATCCCCTCTCTGTATTCAACAAAGTGCTGTATGAGTAAGATACTAAATGATTCCTCCAGGTCCCACCCTCAGATTTTGTAAATACCGAATGAAAACAACTGCTGACCTTTCACGAGTCATAGGACCATGACTTCAATTGACTACGTTTTTTCACCTAAGTCTGCCAACACTCCTGACTGGTTTTCCGCTAACCAGAAGTCGGATTCTCTTCACGTCTTTTCTCATCTTCACACCCTTTGAGGAAGGATACCAAAATTAGAAAGGTTCTCTCTTCATTCAAGGAGAAACACACTTAATTTTGAGTCTTCGTAGGAGAGATTAGACAAGAATGTTGAATTCTAAGAAGTAAAAAATAGAAAGGTTGGCTAAGAAATGGAAATATTCTAACAATGAAGAACTACATGTTAAGAACAGTACTTAGTACCATGGGATGCTATCATTTTGAGTTTGTATACCATCTATAATTATTAGGAGTCATCTAATCTATCATTCCTTTCATAATGTCCTTCTTGCCTTCTCCACTTTAAGAAGTATATCAATTCCAGTTCCGATAAACTCTTCCTTGAGAAAATCTCCAATGACTCCTTCAGATACAGGTAACTCCTGTGACCTTCACGTCCCTACTCTACATTATAGGCAGCATCCATTGCAGTGAACGGTCTCGAATTGTTCATGAGGCCATCTATTTCCTACTTTTTAAGTTTTTTAATGTTTTAATTATTTCTCAGAGAGACAGAGAAACAGCGCGAGCAGAGGAGGGTCAGAGACAGAGGGAGACACAGAATCTGAAACAGGCTCCAGGCTCTGAGCTGACAATCAGCACAGAGCGCGACGCGGGGCTCTTACCCATGAACCATGAGCTCCTGACCTGAACCAAAGTCGGACACTTAACTGACTGAGAAACCCAGGCGCCCTGTGGCCATCTATGGTCTGGGCACTCCTAGAGGACAGGGGCCCTGCGGGACGTCCACGATGCTTTCGGGGCCTTGAAAGATCACCTCGACCACACAATCCCTCAAATCCTCCCTACTCAAGGAACAATATCAACATGATCCTGTCTCTTCAAGGCTCTTGCATTCAGCTATAAAACCTTCTCTTACCCTCAATATAATTCACCCCCCTTTTATTTTTGGAACGTCCTGGCAACCAACTTCTCATGGATTTCCCCCCTAACGCTTTCCACTATGCCAGGTGACCTAACAGTTCCTATCACAACCTGTTCATTATTATATCCTCACTGCTTGACTTCCTCTTTCTTCATGAACTATTCATTCCATCTCAGCACCCACTTCCATGGTCACACTGCTGTCTTTAGGACCACTCATAATTTAATAACCATTCCTTAAAATACTCTACACTAAGATCACAATGCCTAGTAACTTTTCTTTTCAAGCCTACCCACCACAGCCGTCTTTGACTTCACTGGGGCCATCAGTTCACTAACTCCTATGCTTTCTCTCAATTCCATCAGTCCTCTACTTTGAAACTCTCCTTTGATTCAGGTCAATGTGCATAAACAACACTTGTCAATACCTTAAACTCCCCCAACCCTCCATTCAGAGATTCCCTCTAAGTTAATAAGGGATGGAAACATTATCCTGAGTTCTTTGTCACAGGTCCCCAGTAGCTGGCAAGTACTTTACACATTTGGTCGACTTCAATTTCATCACATCTAAATTGAAATGGCCCCTATACTTGTGACAAACCTATCATATTTTTTTAAATGAATTCCTTCCCTAATGACTATTCTAAACCTTGTCTGTTCTCTTCAACATCAGACCTTCCTCTTCCCCTGTCTTCCTGTTTCATGGAGAAAATGAACGTCAGACGGGAACCATCATCTTTCTACCACTTACCACCAGGAACGCAAATTCATCCTCTATCAACAAAGTTACAATATAAGAATTCTCCTACATAGCACTGGACGTTAGTGTCCTAGTGAGTAATGTTTTGGAACTCATCTTTTCTGCCTTCTTAGAACCCTTACTATAGACTATCCCTTTATTCTAGCACTGTCCATCTCTTATGTGGATGTTTCCATTATAATTTTCTTTCTTTCTATTAATATTTAATCAAGCTTGATTCATTTCCCTAGCCATAAGACAGACGAAACGTCCTCATTATGAACATCAGTAGGAGGACATTCTTTACAATTACCTCAGAGCCGAGCGTTAAGAGAGTTCAAACACCACATCTCCATATGTAAATTACCACATAATTTCAGTTGGATTTCCATTCCCATTAGTCCAATGACAGCTGTCACAAAAGACCTTGATGATTTCTCAAAGTCCCTAAAATCCAACAAAGTGTTCAGGTTTCATCTCCCTTGCAGTCTAAGCAGCATTTGACACTGTTGACCACTTGCTCCTTCTTGAACACTTTCCCTTGCTTTCCGTAACAGAATCCTCTCCTGGGTTCCCTACATCATCTCTAGCCACTCTGCCCTGGTCTTCTCTGAAGGCGCATCCACTTGTAACCAGCCGTAAGTTGGAAGCACAATCCTAACCCAACTCTCCTTTCCACAATGTACTTGCCAGCCCTGAGGGATCTCCCCTATGTAGACAGTAATTCGCCAACTAAACAAAGATGACTCAACAATTTCTGCCTTCAGCTCAGATCTCTGTTTTAGCTCCAGACATAAGTGTGCAACTCTCTACTTGACATTTTCTTTGAATCAGGCCTAAACTTATCTGAACTCATGTTTCGTACCCACAACTAGATTCCTTTTCCTTGCTTATTTCAAGAAAAAAACAACTCTTTGGCTCCAGTATAAATTGTGGAGTCCTTAGAAGAGTCTCTCTTGGCTAAGTCCCTCACCATGACCCTGTTACTAAGCTTGCTAGTTTTATCTCCTAATTACATCTCAGACTGTACCACTTCTTCCCCTATCTTGACCTCCTAGCTTTTGGCTGAGCTACTGCTAACTGGATTCTCTACATCCATTCTTGCCTCTTTCCAGCCAGTTATCCACAACTCAGTCAGAATACATGTTTTAACACACAGATCTGATGACAGACCTTTCCTTTATTCTCTTCGGTGGTTTCCAGTTTGCTTTGGATGTCACACGAGACTCCTTTTAGTCCTTGCTCCTCACCAGCCTCCCACCTACCACCAAGTCTTGACACCTGCTGTTTCCTCTCGTAGGAATGCTCTTTCCTATCCTTGTGATTTTGGCTCAACCGTCGTTTCTCAGAAAAATCTTACCTGGCTATCCAGAGAGGGTCAAAATACTGCTATATACACATGTCCAAGTGATTTTCAAAATTATCATGTGATTTTGAGTTTCATATTTTACTTGGAATACAATTACAAACTAATATGCCTTTTTCCCAGTAGCTGATAAATTCCAACTATGGCTCAGGTGATGATCTTGTGGTTCATAAGTTTGAGCCCCTTGTCAGACTCTGTGCTGACAGTTTAAAGCCTGGAGCCTGCTTCAGATTCTGTATATCACTCTATCTCTGCCCCTCTCCTGCTCCCTCTCTCTCTCACTCTCCCTCTTTCTCAAAAATAAATAAACATTAGAAAAAAGAAAAAAGAAAACAGCCAGAGTGGGGAAATTATGACAGACCATGAAACTATGACAAATATCATCATTGTCTTCTCATTAGAAACAGGGGAAGCCAGAAAACAATAGTATGATACTTTTTAAGTGCTGACAGAAAAGTAAATGTCAATGCAGAATTTCAAATTAATGAAATATCTAACAATATCTAACAATGGAAATAAGGGAAGTTGGGTTCTGACAAGTATTAACTCTTCTTCACATGTTAATTATAATACTGGACAAAATATACATAAAACAAAAATGAAAAAGAAGAAAACCCAACTATTTGCAATCAGTGGAATATGAAATTCTTTTCCTTTGGTATGGGATATCTGAATCTTAAACAGGAAACTTCTGTTTCCCTAGGGAGTCAGAGAACAGAGTGCAGAACTGTAAGATTGTCTGGAAAGTAAGACAGAGAAAATCTAGGAAAGGACACTACAGAGGGGAAATCCCCCAAATATTTATATGAACTAAATCCAGAACTTTGGCTGACCCCTATACTGTTCATGGGTGAAGAAAACTACAAGAAATACCATAAGAAGCAGTAGTTCAAAGGTGGAAAATACTGAGCAGAAGAACCAGAATTAAAAATTTAGATTCAGCCAAGTTAACAACCTACTAAAAGAGAAATAAAAGATTTGCAGGGAATGACAGCAGTATCTACAGTGTCTTAAGTCTACCAGACAAGTGAAGAGACAGGAACAATATGGTTCCTGGTGAAAAGAAAAAGCAGGAAATGGAAACTATAACAGGCAAGCATTTTTTCTGAAAAACTGTTTATTTATTTATTTTGAGACAGATAGAGACAGAGAGAGAATGAGCAGGGGAAGGACAGAGACAGGGCAGAGAGAATTCTAAACAGGCTCCACACTATCAGCACAGAGTCTAATGCTGGGCTCCATCTCAGCGAACAGTGAGATCATGACCTGAGCCAAAATTAAGAACCAGATGCTTAGCTGACTGAGACACCCAGGTGTCCCATCTGGCAAGAATTTTAAAGCAGTCATTGTCCATATTTTCAAAGGCTTAAAGAAAAAATTTGCCATAATGAATAAACAGAGGAAGGCTTTCAACATAAAGAGGGAAAAATGTTTTAGAAGTCAAAGGAACAATATATAATGTAGAAAATCTATTTTAAGTGTTTATTTTGAGAGAGAGAGTGCAAGCATACAAGGAGGGTGTGGGAGAAGAGAGAGAGAGAGAATCCCAAGCAAAACAGAGCTTGACTAGAGTCTTGATCTCACAAACTAGGAGCATGAAATCATGACCTGAGCTAAAATCAAGAGTCAAATGATCAACTGCCTGAGCCAACCAGGTGACCCCAAAGTAGAAAAATCTTAAATGTTTTTAATGTTTATTCATTTTTGAGAGACAAAGACAGAGCATGAGTGGGGAAGGGCAGAGATGGAGAGGAAGATGAAGAATCTGATACAGGCTCCGGACTTTGAGTTGTCAGCACAGAGCCTGATGTGGGACTCAGAAACTGTGAGATATTACCTGAGCTTAAGTCAGACACTTAACCAACTGAGCCACCCAGGTGCCCCCCAATGTAGAAAAATCTTAATAGGTGATATGAATAGTAAATTATAGATAGTGGAAGAACATGTCAGCAGATTAGAAGAGGGTAAAGTAGAAATTCTTCGATTTTAAGAACAGAAAGGAAAAAATGGACATAAATAGTTACAGCATCAGGAATTATTTTAGAAATTATCACATTGTATAACAAACACAGGATTTCCAGAATGAGGATAGAAAGTAACAGAAAAATATTTGAAACACTAGTATGTGCAAATATTTCCCAATTCTGGTGAAAACTAACAACAAAAACATGCAAGCCCTAGTTTACCACTTCACAGGTTAAATGAGAAGAAACAAAAATCAAAGCATTTCGTAATCTACGGGATGAAAAATAAAGAGAAAATCTTGAAAGAACTCAGAGCAAAATTAGAAGAATGCTTGCCCCTAGGTGGGGGTTGGATTGCCTGGGTAGTTACAAAAGGGAATCGCTGGGATTAGTGGAAAAGTTCTATGTCCCAGGTTTGCCTGGTGATTATATGGACATACAGTTTTCAAAATTCATCAAGTTGAATACAAGATTTGTACATTTTGTTGTACATGCATTGTACCTTGCTTACAAAAATATTTAATTATTCCGTAATGTTCCATAAAATCAAAGGAACATTACTTTTATTGAATGTTTTGTTGATTAAACATTATCATAAGCACCTACATGAATTACTTAAAAAATGGCATTCATAGTCACAAAGTTAAGAAGCAGTGGAATAGTTAGGACTTAGTTTCTTTTTGATATGTAATTTATTAAGCTGAGTTTCTTTTTGATATACAATTTATTGGCATGATAAAATATTAATTGATAATACTGTTTTGTGAGCACTGTAAGGTGATACAAATTTTACACTAAATTTATATAAACATTTTACATGTTCAGGGTCAGAAAGTATGGTCGTTTGTGTTCATTTCTCTATTTAATGCTTCTTCACTTACTCCGAGGGTCTGATCACCTATTTTCTGATACATATACTTTAACCGTAACTTCTAAATCTGTATTACGAAGAACACACTGAAAATCATTTTCTCAAACTTACCACTTACAACTTCTTAATTCCTTTGAAGCAATTCGAAATGTCTAGTCTTGGAAACACTTCCGACAGTTAAATTTTGACTGCCTATTATTGGGCATTATGGGAGATTAGTCTTTTTCTGTTTTTGCATTCCCCACTTACGAGTATTAGAAGCACCATTTTTTTTTTCTCTAGGTACAAGAGCATAGGGAGCTGTAAAAACATATTCATGACAGTGGTTATCAAGGAAGTTCTTAGATGAATCTGACTTTTAATCTATTCTGAATTATACCATTGATTTAAATTATGAACCTTTACTCCCAGCTAAACTGATATTATTAAAAGAGGCAGTTCCAGAACTGCAAGGCTGTATCATTACAGCATTTCTAAAACTTAAATGATTCTGTAAGTATAAAGTGGGAGTGTGGAGAACTTCAGATTTGATCAAATAAATTCATTACAACATGATTCTGTCAAGACAATCAAGGCACATAGATATTGGATAGTGTCATTTTATAAATAGATATTGGATAGTGTCATTTTATAAATCAGAAGTTTCCAAGAAGAGAAGTAGAACAAAAGAAATAGAGCTATATAAGACAGGCTGAAAAACAGAGAAATCTAGACTCCCACTTTACTGTAATTCAATAAATCTGTATGTGTTTGGACCTCCAGTTTTGGAATATATTCATGACTCTGCAACATTCTATTTGAGTAATCCTTAAGCAAATCCATTCTTTGAGTTTCAGAAGACAACCAGTTTGTTTTTTCCTGTAAATCAATGAAAGTAGACAATCATAAAGTCATAAAATAACCAAGAAACTTAAAAAAAGAGCCTAGTCACTTAGTTTTACCTAAGAGGAAACCAAGGTTTTTTAAAGGTAAAACCTATATGGATATTTACACATACAAAACAAGTGTTTTCTAAAACTGAATTCATAAAACTTATATTAGTCACATTTGCATTAAAAAAACAGAATGTTTGCAGCAATAGAAGATATTGCAATGACATATGTTGCGGACGAAATGGCACAAAGGACAAGACACACACAAAAGACAGACACAGACACAACTCCGGCCAGAGGAACAATTCTACGCAAGCCCCTCTTGCGGTTTATTTTATACCCCGGTAACTGGATACAAACTGAAATCTACAAGATGCATTCCTTTACCAATTAAGAGCAAGTAGCCAAACACATTTCAAGGACAGGGGGGAGCAAAGGGAGGAAGCGACCACAACATGTTTCCTAAGAGGCCTGCTCACAATTCCAGCCTCCTCCTTATTTCTAAGGAGGGCATGTTCCCTCGTTTGCAAGCGGACCATTAAACTTGGATACTGTGTGCAGGCCTCCTGGCAGAGCATCCTGTTTGCAGGAATGCCTTGCCCAGGCAGGGAGCCCCGTGTGCAGGCACATCCCCTCGTCCCTAACCACGCTTTCTTGAGGTCACTGTCGGGCTCCCACAACATACAATTCTGTACAATTTTCATTAACTTTATAACATAATGTAATCATATGTGTCTGTAGATAGAGATGATGTCAATGCAGAAAAACAATCCAATATGGTGTAGAGCTCTACACAGTCATTGTGCACTGACATGGAAATCCACATCAAGAGAAAAGCTGAGCCTTTTAATTGGATGTAAAACTGTATGTGGAGTTTTTAAAAAGTCACCTTAGCACAGTTCTTATCATACAATCCACAGTGTGATTTTAAGTTTGGTTGGAAACATCTATAAACTCTGATTTTATTTCTGATTTTGATCAGATGATAGAATTGCCAGATTCTAATCAAATGGCAACCTCTATCACTATGAAATGCTCTTTAATTTTGCCTAAACATAAAAATCATTCAGAGCTTTAATGCTGTCTTTAATCTAAGGAGTTTTTTAATATTCTAATAAAAACCCATAAAAGGAACGAGTTTGGAAATGATGTATTAAATGGAATAAACATATATTTTATTGCATTTACAAAATGTTATGTTATATGGATAGTTACATGTTAATTTTGCATCACATAAGGCAAAATAAGGAAAAAATATATCGTGAATTGTATAAAAGTATTTTTTGACATAGTACAGTGTAGCAGCCATTCTACTATACAAAACAGCATTTACATAAAATAAAACAAATTACATATTGGAAAAATTAGTTCATTTGAAATCAATATCAAATGTAGAAAAATACATTATGAATTTGGTTTTAAAAATTTTCAAATGACCGATTATTGAATTGTCCCTTCACTAGATTTGGAAGAAAGATACTGATTTAAAAAGTTACTTATTAATAAACTATGATGTACATGAAAAGAATTATTGCTTAGAGGTAAGCTGAGATTCCATAAAACACTTTACATTTGAATTGAATGCTAAAGTACTTTGTGCTTTATCTCCCAGTAAATTATCAAATTTGCAGAAGCAAAATATTTTCAAATTCAGTTTTCCGTGTGTGTGTGTTGGCTTTGCAATTTAAGAATACATTAAATATGGGGGTGCCTGGATGGTTCAGTGGGTTAGGCATTAATTCTTGATTTAGGCTCAGGTCCTGATCTCATGGTTCATGATTTTGAGCCCCACATCAAGAGCTTGGGATTCTCTTCTCTGTCCCTCACCCATTTGTGCTCTCTAAATAAATAAATAAATAAATAAATAAATAAACTTTAAAAATACACTAAATATGAAATTCTAGTCTATTTGCTAAGAGTTACAAGAAGTAATAGGTTTAGGGTATGAGAATCTAAATTCCTGTGAAATGTATTCAGTCATGTCCAGAGGGAGGGGGTTTTAATAGAAATGTCAAGCTTTCAAAATTAGATAGATTTTAATTAGAACATTAACATTGAGCAAAAGGGTATATAATAAATAGTTTATATTTTTTATGAGTATGGATATAATAAATCTTTATTATTATGTTTTCTTAGCTAGTTAAGCAGAATGAAGAGCATGATATATGAAGCTGAAGGACCTGAAGTGAAAGCTTCATGCCAACTACTACCTCATATATGAAATATAATTGTATAGATTAGAGGGACAATAGAAAACTTTGTGATGTGCAGTGGGAAGCTATAGTGGTTGAGGAATGATACTTAAGTGGTACTGAGAAGAAGGGCAGAAAGGAAGAATGGAAGAAGTGTATTTGTATCTTAAGATGATGAAATGGAATGGAATGGGACTGTTTGGAGAGAATACTGTTATCAAGGAGACAGGGAGCATTGTACTTACATTTGAGTGGAATTACAGGAGAGGAGTAGCATTTTAAGATTAATTTGCTGCTGGTATGACGATTTCGGGGTAGAGCACAAGACAGAAATCAAAGAGAATAATTAGTATTTTTCTTTTTTCAGTCCAAACATAAAGTAATAAAACCAAAACCTGTGAGCCTGAAAGAGGAATGGAGTAAGAGAAGGGGAAGGCTTAATGAATAAATTTACTTTGGAAATCTTTCAAAGAAAGAAATGACTAATTTAGTGGCAGATCAGATGATAAAGAAAAGGGAAAATTGAAACAACTGATATCTCTCATTGTGCCTGGGTGGCTCAGTCAGTTAAGCATCCAACATTGGCTCAGATAATAATCTCATGGTTCATGAGTTCAAGCCCCACATTGGGCTCCCTACTTTCAGCACTTTCAGCACTGAGATGGCTATGAATCCTCTGTCTCCCTTTCTCTCTGCCCCTCCACATTCTCTCTCTCTCTCTCTCTCAAAAATACATAAACATTAGGAAAAAATGTTAAATAATAAAATAAAATGTCTTATATCTCCAGTTGAGGAGATGGGGTATCTAACTAACACGGCAGAGATTGACTTTCTGTTCAAAAATTTCTTTTATTTGATTTCTTTCCAGCTCTAGATACAGTATATTTACCATACCTTTGAAAATTTCTGCTAAACTGTATACTATCTCTAACATTTTCAGAAAGATTTACTTTTCCTTTCAAATTCTTTTAGGAGGGAAAATTTTAAAATGTATTCTAGGAGTTATATTTGTTCTGCAGTTTTAAAATACAATTACAGTTTAAAGATTATCTATACTGTGATGCCTGGGTGGCTCAGTGTTTGAGTATCCAACTCTTGACTTTGGCTTTCGTCATGAACCCAGGGTCATGGAATCGAGAATGTGAAGGGCTCCTCGTTGAGTGTGGAACCTCCTTAAGATTTTCTCTCTTTCTCTCTCTCTCTGTATCTTTCCCTCCCTTTCCCCTCCTCCACTCATGTGCATGCATGCTCTCTCTTTCTCTCTCTCAAAAAATTGAAATACAATAAAAAACAAAGATTAGTCTATACCAACAATTGCAAAACATTCAAAAGAATGCTTCTCCATTGGGCCGACCAAAATGAAATGAATATATAGATCAGCAAAAAGCTCTAAACTGCAATTTGATTTATTTTCTAGGAAAAAGGTGAAATTTTGCTTATTTTTCTAATTTTAAAATTACATAAAAATGTGGGGATATGAAATATTGTATTATGCATACAAATTACATACCTTATCCCTTATTTTTATATTTTCTTCTTTCCAATAGCTTGGGATTTTTCAGCATTTTTTAAAAGTAGAAATAAGGCACCTGGGTGGCTCAGTCAGTTAAGTGTCTGACTTTGGGTTAGGTCATGACCTTGTGGTTCATGAGTTCGAATCTCACATCGAGCTTTCTGGTGTTAGCACAGAGCCCACTTCAGATTCTCTGTTCTCCTCTCTCCCCCTATCCCGTTAGTGCTCGCTTTTCTCTCTCGCTCTCTCTCTCAAAAGTAAATGAACATTTATTTAAAAATTAAAAAATTATAAAAATAAAGGTAGAAGCATAAGTTATTGATTTTGAGATACTTTCTCTTATGACATAATGATTTAGTGCTATATTTTTTGTCATGACTACTTAAACTGCACCCATCCAAAAATATATGCTGTATTTTAGTTTGTATTAAGTTCTATGTATCTTTTAAACTGTCTTTGAGAATTCTTCACAATCCACATGCTGTTTACAGATGTGTTGTTTAATTTCCAACTGCTCAAGAAATGTCTAATTGTTTCTCTGATTTAAATATGGTTTAATTATCATTGGGTAACATGCCTTATATGATTTCATTTTTCAAAAATTCATTGAGATTTGTTTTGTGAACCAGAATATGGTTGATTTTGGTGAATGCCCAATACTTGTGAATTATTTGCATAGCAGTTCCCTGGAATACTGTGAATGGAGTATTGAATATATTCTTTCAACTTCTGTCCTTTAGCTGATGTATTTAAAACATTTACCTTTACTGATCTGTTATTTTTAAGTCTCGCATTTTTATCTGTTTTGCTTCTTTTATTATTTCTCATGTCTTTGCTTCCCTTTTCTTGTCTTCCTGTGGGTTACTTGTAAATTTCTATAGAATTCTATCTTTTAAATTTATGGTGTTTCTAAATTCTATCTTTTTAATTTACGATATTTCTTCATTTTGTTTAGTTTCCTTAGTGGTTGCTCTAGGGATACAATACATATACATAGCCTACTAGAGCCTACTCTTGACATTTTTCAACTCTTAGTGAATGTTGAAATCCTATTTCCACTTAGTTTCCCTTACTGTCCCCACTTCTTTTTTTTTAAGTTCATTTATTTATTTATTTTGAGACAGGGAAGGGTAAGGGCAGAGGAAGATAGAGAATCACAAGCAGTTTCTGTGCCACCAGCGCAGAGCCCAACACAGGGCCAGAACTCACGAACATTGAATTCATGACCTAAGCTGAAGTCAAGAGTCTGGAGGCTTAACAGGCTGAGCCACCCAGGCACTCCAACTCTCCCAACTTTTTAAGTGTAGTTGTCTCAGTGTTTTTTCTTACATACACTTGACACCACATTATGTCATGATTTGCTTCAACCATCAAATATGATCTACTAAATTCATGAAGAAAATAATCTATTATATTTACCTTTCTAGTCACCAATTCTCTGCTTTTTCTTTCTTTTTTTTTCTTTTTTCTTTTTTTTTTTTTGGCCATTCCAAACCCTTCCCATATTATTACCTTTCTGACCAGACAACTCTTTTAGTCATTGTTTAAGGCTAGTGACAAATTATTTTAATTTTCCTCCCAATATTGTCTTTATTTCTTTTTTACTCCTTAAGTATATTTTTGCCAAATAAATAATTTTTGGCTGGATATTGCCTTTTTCCAGCAGTTGAAAAATACTGTCTCACTTCCTACTGGTCTGCCTAGTTTCAGATGAGAAATCTGATGCCATTTAAATTAGCATGTTCCCATAGGTAGTATGTTATTTCTTTCTAGTGGCTTTTAAGATTTGTTTCTTTGTCTGTAGCCCAGAAATTTAATTATGATGTCTATTGGCATAGATACCTTTGGATTTATCCTGTTCATAGTTCTCTCTCAGCTTCCTGAGCTGTCTTTATGTCTTCATCAAATTTGAGTTATTAGCCATTATTTCACACTTTGTTTCAGTCTCCCTTCCTCTCTACGCTCCTTTTGGGACACCAAAGTATAAATGTTTGTTGTTATGTTCATTAAGACCCATGTGGTACCTGGGTGGCTCAGTAGGTTGAGTTCTGACTTTAGCTCGGGTCATGATCTCATGGTTCATGTGTTTGAGCCCCATGTCACACTCTGTGCTGACAGCTCAGAGCCTGGAGCCTGCTTCGGATTCTGTGTCTCCCTCTCTCTCTGCCCCTCCCCTTGTTACACTCTGTCTCCCTTTCTGTCAAAAATAAAACATAGGGGGAAAAAAAAACCTTAGCCACTGTTAATTTTCTGGTAAAAGATTAAGTGGTTTATATTAATCACCATAAAGTTCCTTGATTCGTCTGTCATTTCTATTCTGGAATTGAACTTTTCCAACAATATTTTCATTTCAGCGATTGAATTAGTATTTATTTCAGTCTTACAGTATTCATTTGTTTCTCTTATAAAAACTTCTGTTTCTTTGTTGAGAAAATTTTTCCTTCATTTGTTTCAGAAGAACGTGTAATTGACTGTGGAAACATTTTTGTCATAGTCCTACTCAGATAGTTCCAGTATCAATCTATTTAGTGTTGGCATTAGTTGATTGTATTTTGTCCATCCTGCTGTGATTTTCCTGGTTCTTGGTATGATGAGTGATTTTCAAGTATCTTAGACATTTTGTGTATTATATTAGAAGATTCTCAGTTCTATTTCAATCTTTCATTTTAGCAGACATTTGCCTGTTTAATATGTTGGGCTATAATTCTGATGACAATTTAGTTTACAGGGTCCTTGCAATGCTATTATTGTCTGGTTTCATTGAGCTCAGATGAGATTTCTGCTGGTGCAACCTGTGGGAACGAAGATATTTCCTGGTCCATGCTATATTAGGCTGCAAGAGAGGTGCTGATAGAGTCCAGAAATTCAGGACAGAGAGTGTTTGACTTGACCCTTTCCTTGGCCATTCCCTGCTGATGATCTTCCTATTCTGTCTTTACCAGTAGTACTTGGGGAGAAAGCACCCCCCTGGGCAGGCTTGTGATCCTGGGTGGAGGACCAGAAGCTGTGGCGTTGCGTGGTTCCCTGTTACTGGGTGGATGGTCAGGAGCTGCTGGAAGAAGTTCCCTTCTGCCATTGTGTAGAGACTTGGTGGTGTGTGGCCTGAATCATCATCTGCTGGTGCATAGAAGGCAGGAGTTACTGTGTCTGGGTGACCACTACTCATAGGTAGAAGATACTGGTTTAAGGTTGCTTTTTGCAAGTGGGTGGAAGTCCAGGAGACACAAGAACCTGTTATCATCTCCGTTTCTATGAGAAGAGCTTGTGTTCTGCCTATAGATGCGAAGCCTGGGTTGAGTCACCCTGCCCAGTCCCCCTGTTCCTGCTGTTGTGAAGGTTAGTCCTTGCTCTTCTGGCAGATTCAGGATACTGTTGACACTGCTGTAGATCTTCCCAATAGGCACCTCCTCAACTCTTCTTTCCTCTTATTTTGGCACGAGAGTACAGGCTTTTTCTTTTCTTTTCATTTGTTCCTCCCCTCTCCTTCCTCCTTTCCTTCCTCCTTCCTTTATTCTTCCTTTCTTCTCTCCCTCTTTCTCTTTCTGTCCTCCTACTTTTCCTTCTCCTTGTCTCACTCTCTCTGCTTTTCTTTTCTCCTCTTCTTTTTTTTTCCTATGCCTATTGGTCATTCATGGTTTCAGGTCTCTCTGACACTCAGTTTGAGCTTTGTGGAAGATTTAAAAACTGCATGGAGCTTATTGCAGTATTATTCTTTAAGTTCTACTCTTCCTAGTCAGCCCACTGTTCTTCTTTTCAGCATTTAGATTGTTTATACCTTTCTAGTTTCTAAGACTATTGGGCTATTTCCATAGCTTTTACTTGTATTTAAAGTACAAGAACAGAAGAATGTGAGTCTATATCATCTTGTCTCAGAGCTGAAAGAATACCTTATATTTTATATTTTAAGAACTCAGTAGGTATGACGAGTATAGTTGTAAACACTCTGCAGTGACCCCAAATAAGTGTTCTCATTGTATAATTGATCCAGATACTGTTTATTTAAAAAAAATAAAATATTGGGTATAAATGTTAAGTCCTTTATGTTACCTTTTTCTTCACAAAACTCTCTTTTCCTGCCTAGGGGCAATCACTGTGATGAATTATGTATAAAGCTGGCAGTTCCATGCTTCTAGTACAAAACTATGCATTTGCACACAATATTATTTTGTTTGAACTTTTAGAAAGATGAGTCAGTGGTATCTTAGTACATGTAATATCAGCAGTCAACTAATCAGTATTACATTTGTCCCCCCACTCTTCTAAGATACTACACATGGAATTGCAAGAACTGCTGAGGAAATCTATATTTTCTGAAACAGTATTTGTAGAGCCTAAGAATGAGGCTGATTATATCAGCCATGGATCAAGGCCATCCATGCTATCCCTGACGTTTGTTTTACTGCCAGGTGGTCTGCTTGTTGGTCTTCCATTTTCATAAATCTGTTCACAAGAAGCAGGTATCCGTTTCCATGCTCACATATGCCCCCAAACTCCAATAGACATATGCCATTCTATCCCCAAAACTATTTCATCCTACTCTGATTTTTCCACTGAATCCAAATTGATAGACCTGGAGATTCCACTAAAAACTTTCACTCAACATGGAATCCTCCCGCCTTGGTTCCCTTTGACTCTCCCACTTTTCCAGTTTTCTCTTTCTTTTCTAATAGCTGATGGTAGTGGAAGTTGTTCTATTCTTAGAGAGAGAGAAAGAGAGAGAACACTTGCTTTAATATTTGGAGCCTATCTATATAATATGAATCGCACATATTTGGAGGTGACATTTGGAGTACCAGTTCATAGTTTAAAGATTTAAATAAAAAAAATATCTATCTGCAAGTACTTTCTGGTTCATAGGGTGGTAAGAAGCACAAAGTTCACATTTTCAAATTCCAAGCTTCTAATGAATAATGAAGACTTTAAAATGACTTGCGTTAAAATTAGAGCCATCATGTCTTAGAATTCCATTGGGAGATCCTGTCTTATTTTGAATGTCATGATGACTAAAATTTCTCACCCACCTCACCGTTCCCCATCCTCCACAAAGTCTTTGAAATGAAATTTCCTGTGAATTCTTCAGCTATTATGACCTGTTCTGGGGGAGATATATTTAGTCATCACCTTACAATTACAGTGAAATAGCAAACTCACTCCAGCTGAAGAATACATCCTTTGCTCTCTCAGCAAAATGTCTTATGCAGATGTCTATTGCAGATGGCTACCCTGAAAATGGTAACACGCATGGAGCCATGTTGCCCCCCGCCGAAAACAAAGAGGTTCCACAGCAGGAAATATTCTCAGTCTTCATACAGAAATCAGTGCATATTTCCTAGGGTTAGATTTAAAAATTTTCTTAGTTTTCGTATTCCTATTTAAGATTATTTCTGGTATATGCTCTGAAAAACTGTTCTCTTGTTTTTTTTAATTTTAACATTTATTTATTTTTGAGACAGAGAGAGAGAGCGCAAGTGAGCATGAACAGGGGAGGGGCAGAGAGAGAGGGAGACACAGAACCTAAAGCAGGCTCCAAGCTCTGAGCTGTCAGCACAGAGCCTGATACAGGGCTTGAACTCAGGGACCATGAGATCATGATCTGAGCCAAAGTCGGACATTTAAGCGACTGAGCCACCCAGGGGCCCCTGAAAAGCTGTTCTTTTAGAAAAGGAGATGTTTTCAAATGTGTCGTTCTTATTTCCTATCACTGTCTTACATTTGGAAGATTTGTTTTAATGTTTCTATTAGTTAACACTACAAATGTGTCAGAAAATTGTCCCCACTCTACCACTGGCAAAGAGGAATGTGTGTAGTACGCTTGTGCACAAGTTATAGCCTGTGCATTTCTAAGTCTGGCAGGCACATCAAAAGAAATACGAGTGTTAATGTGACATTTTGACTTTGTGTGCTAGAAGGTCACTTGAGTAATTAGTGCTAGATAAACCCAGAGGACATGCTGTGCTAGTGTGATCATTCTAGCAGTACCCATTGTGACTAACAAGCATAAAGCTGAAGAAATTTATTTGTGAATTATGAAAATCTTCTTAGCTACACATTTAAATACTTTGGGTTTGCTTAAACTTCAGCCTCTTTGAGAGAAGGGACTTTACCTAATTTGACCAATGCGCTCTCCAAAATAGAGATTTTAATAATGATTCTTAGTAAAAATTTTTTTCTAAGTTCCATTTTTTTAATTCTTTTGACTTCATAAAGAGTGTGAGTAGAATGAGGGGATTACATTATTCCCAATGAGCAGCAAACATTTACCACTCCTAATTGAACTTAATTAGATACCTTATCTGTTCTTTTGAATTAATTTATGCCTTAGATTTTTTATAAGGATTTTTAGGTTACTTTCTAGGTACCGAAACAATTAGATAACATAAAATACTTAGAATGGGAAATCAGTAATAATGATAAGAATGTACATCAGCCAATATCAAATATTTACTTTAAAGAGATTCAGTTAATTCTGAGATTCTGGAAATGAGGGGAATGCATATATGTTCACCAATTTTATTTTCCCCAAATCACAGAGCCACAAGGAGACTATATTATTTTTTATTCCTCTATTTTAATTTTTGTGGTCCTAATTTTATAAAATATACAGAAGTAAAATATGAATATATTTTTGTTATATATATGTATATAAATATAATGTACGTATGTCTCTGTGTGTGAATATATATGTCTGTACATGTGTACATGTGTGCATATATATATATATGAATGCATATGTATGTTTATACATTCACATGTTATGGCCAAGCCAAAAGTTCTTCTTGTATTTTATCCATGGTATAGAACACTACATTGGGCACCTGGATGGCTCAACTGGTTAAGTGTTCAACTTTGGCTCAGGTTGGCTCAGGTTGAACCAAAGATCATTTGACTCATGATCTCACGGCTCGTGAGTTTGAGCCCCACGTTCGGCTCTGTGCTGACAGCTCTGAGCCTGGAGCCTGCTTAGGATTCTGTGTCTTCCTCTCTCTCTGCCCCTCACATACACACACTCTGTCTCTCAGAAATGAATAAAACTTAAAAATTTTTTTTAATTTTTTAAAATGTTTTTTTCATTTCGGAGAGAGAGGGAGACAGCGTAAGCAGGCAAGGGTCAGAGAGAGAGGGATTCACAGAATCTGAAACAGGCTCCAGGCTCTGAGCTGGCTGTCAGAACAGAACCCGACGCGTGGCTGGAACCCACGAACCATGAGATCATGACATGAGCCGAAGTCGGATGTTCAACCAACTATGCCATCCAGGCACCACACCCCTAAAAATTTTTAAAGACATTACTGAGGTACCTGGGTGGCTCAGTCAGTTGAGCTCAAGTAATGATCTCAGGTTTGTGGGTTTGAGCCCCACATTGGGCTTTGGGCTGACAGCTTGCTCAGAGCCTGGAGGCTGCTTTAGGTTCTGTGTCTCCTTCTTTCTCTGCCACTCCCCCTCTTGCACTCTGTCTCTCAAAAATAAGTAAATGTTAAGGAAAAAAAGAGAGACATTATAAAACAATGATGATACTGATGAATATGAAAGCATTTAAGACACAGTGTATTCTCAAATTAGCATGTATAAAACACACTCTATGATTTGCGAGCTCTGTATCTATTGCACATTTCATTTGGAAAAGTCGTATCTAAGAATGATGAAATTGGTTTCCAGGTGCTGTCAACATGAGTTTGTTTCTGTTGACAATAAATCAATAACTCTTTCCGACATGACTCTTATAGTAGTAAGAATCCTTGCAGTAATCTACTTGCTCAATGGCAAAAAGATAGCTCTGCCGTGAATTTTTTGAAGTGCTACTCAGACTAACTTGTTCTAGATGAGTATTATTTCTTTGGCCCAAAGGTGAATGTCCACTTATGTGATGAAGAAAAGCAGTTTTTATTTTGGATGAGACAAAAGGAAATAGGAAGGGCACTAG
>JAESUZ010001259.1:0-30660 GCA_017311185.1 Proteles cristata cristata
AACCAACAAGAGCCGGAAAGCTAACTAAAATGACGAAACGAAAGAGCTCTCCTCCAAAGAAACTCCAAGAAGAAATGACAGCTAATGAACTGCTCAAAACAGATATCAGCAGCATAAGTGAGCAAGATTTTAGAATAATAATGGTGAAATTAATAGCAGGGCTTGAAAAAAACATAGGGGACATCAAAGAAACTATGGCTACAGACAGAATGGAAAATAAAAATAGGCATGAAAAATTAAAAAATGCGATAGACGGGCGCCTGGGTGGCTTAGTTGGTTAAGCATCCGACTTTCGCTTAGGTCATGATTTCGCGGTTGGTGGGTTCAAGCTGCCCGGGCTCTGTGCTGACTGCCAGCTCAGAGCCTGGGCCTGTTTCAGTCTGTGACTCCCCTCTCTGACCCTCCCCTGCTCACACGCTCTCTCTCTCTCCCATAAATAAAAAAATATATATTTAAGTACGATAAATGAGATACATAATAAATTAGAGAGAGGCCTCAATGCCGGATTGAAGAGGCAGAAAGGAGAATAAGTGATTTAGAAGACACCATTATAGAAAAACAAGAAGCTGACAAAAAAAGAGACAAACTGATCCTGGAACATGAAAGAAGACTTCGAGAGATCAGTGACACGGTCCAACGCAAATATATCCGTATCACTGGAATCCCAGAAGAAGAAGAGGGGGAAAGGTGCTGAGGCAGTCCTGGAACAAATTATAGCAGAGAACTTCCCCGACCTGGGAAAAGAAGTAAACGTTGAAATACAAGATGCTCAGAAGACCCCTCAGACGTAATCTAAATCGACCTTCTGCAAGGCATATCATAGTAAAAATGGCAAAACATAAGGACAAAGAGAAAAATTTGAAAGCAGCTAGGGAGAAAAGGGCCCTAACATACAAAGGCGAACCTATCAGAGTGGTGACAGGCCTATCTACTGAAACTTGACAGGCCAGAAAGGAATGACAGGAGATCTTCAATATGATGAACAGAAAAAATATGCAGCCAAAAATCCGCTACCCAGCAAGACTGTCATTCAAAATAGAAGGAGAGATAAAAACCTTTCCAAATAAACAGAAATTGAAAGAATTTGTCACCACTAAGCCAACCCTACAGGAAATCCTGAGGGGGACGCTCTGAAGGAAAGGTTGCAAGAAACAAAGATACCAGAGACACCACCACAAGCATGAACTCCACAAAGGACACAAAAACTCTAAACCCACATATCTCAATAATAACACTGAATGTAAATGGGCTGAATGCTCCAATCAAAAGACATAGGGGAGCAGAATGGATAAAAGAAAAAATCCAACTATATTCTGTCTACAAGAAACTCATTTTAGACCTGAAGATACCTTCATATTAAAAGTAAGGGGATGGAGAAATATCTATCATGCTACTGGAAACCAAAAGGCCAGAGTAGCGATACTTATATCAGAAAAACTGGACTTTAAATTAAAGACAATAACAAGAGATGAAGAAGGGCATTACATAATAGTTACAGGGTCTATCCATCAGTAAGAACTAACAATCATAAATGTCTATGCACCGAATATGGGAGCTCCTAAATATATAAAACATTTAATCACAAAGAGAAACAAGCTTATAGATAAGAATGTGCTAATAGCAGGACACTTCAATACTCTACTTACAACAATGGGTAGGTCAACCAGACAGGAAATCACTAAAGAAATAATGGACGTGAAAGACACTTTGGACGAGATGGATCTGACGGATATATTTAGAACTCTACATCCTGAGGCCAGGGAATTTATTTTCTTCTCAAGTGTGCATGGCACATTCTCCAAGATAGATCACATACTGAGACATAAAGCAGCACTCAATAAATTCAAAAGAATTGAGATCATACCATGCACACTCTCAGATCATAATGCTTTGAAACTTGAAATGAATCACAGGAAGAAGCCTGGAAAACCCCCAAAAACATGGAGGTTAAAGAACACCCTACTACGGGGCGCCTGGGTGGCTTAGTCGGTTGAGCGTCCGACTTTCGCTTAGGTCATGATCTCGCGGTTCGTGGGTTCGAGCCCAGTGTCGGGCTCTGTGCTGACTGCCAGCTCAGAACCTCGAGCCTGTTTCAGTCTGTGACTCCCTCTCTCTCTGACCCTCCCCTGCTCACACTGTCTCTCTCTCTCCTAGAAATAAATTTAAAAAAATTCAAAAAAAAAAGAACACCCTACTAAAGAATGAATGGGCCAATCAGACAATTAGGGATGAAAATAAAAAATATATGGAAACAAACGAAAATGAAAACACAACAATCCAGAATCTATGGGATGCGGCAAAGGCAGTCTTAAGAGGAAAGTACATTGCAATCCAGGATATTTCAAGAAACTAGAAAAAGCGCAAGTCCAAAATCTAACAGCTCGCCTAAAAGAACTAGAGGAAGAGCAACAAGAACGCCCTAAACCCAGTAGAAGAAGAGAAATTGTAAAGATCAGAGCAGAAATAAACAACATAGAGACCAAAGAAATAATTGAACACATCAATGAAACCAAGAGTTGGTTTTTTGAGAAAATAAACAAAATTGACAAACAAAAGAGAGAGCACCCAAATAGACAAAATCATGAATGAAAATGGAATTATTACAACCAACACCTCAGAAATACAAGCATTATCAGGGATACTATGAAAAACTATATGCCAACGAATTGGACAACTTAGAAGAAATGGACAAATTCCTAAACGCACACTCACATCCAAAATTCACACAGGAAGAGGTAGGAAATCTGAACAGACCCATAACGAGTGAGGAAATCGAATCAGTGATCAAAAATCTCACAAAGAATAAGAGCCCAGGACCAGGTGGCTTCCTGTGGTTTAAAACACATTCCTGTTGAAATGGTTCAACATTCGCAAATCAATCAATGTGATACATCACATCAATGAAAGAAAAGATAAAAACCATATGATCCTGTCGATAGATGCAGAAAAAGCATTTGACAAAATACAGCATCTTTCTTAATAAAAACTCTAGAGTAAGTTGGGATAGAAGGAATTTACTTAAACATCATCAAAGCCATCTATGAGAAGCCTTCAGCTAACATCATCCTCAACAAGGAAAAACTGAGAGCTTTCCCCCTGAGATCAGGAACACGACAGGGATGTCCACTGTCACCACTGCTGTTTAACATAGTGCTGGAAGTCCTAGCATCAGCCATCAGACAACAAAAGGAAATAAAGGACAATCAGAATTGGCAAAGAGCAAGTAAAACTATCACTTTTGGCAGACGACATGATACTCTACATAGAAAACCCAACAGACTCCACCAGAAGCCTACTAGAACTGATCCAAGAATTTAGCCAAGTTGCAGGGTACAAAATCAACGTAGAGAAATCGGTTGCATTTCTATACACCAACCACGAAGCAACAGAAAGAGAAATCAAGAAGCTGATCCCATTCACAATTGCACAAAAAACCATAAAATACCTAGGAATAAACCTAACCAAGGATATAAAAGATCTGTATGATGAAAACTACAGAAAACTTACGAAGGAAATTGAAGAAGATACCAATAAATGGAAAAACATCCCATGCTCATGGATAGGAAGAATAAATATAGTTAAAATGTCATTACTACCCAAAGCTATCTAAACATTCAACGCAATTCCAATCAAAATTGCACCAGCATACTTCTCAAAGTTAGAGCAAACTATCCTAAAATTTATATGGAACCACAAAAGACCCCGTATATCCAAAGTAAAACGAAAAATAAAACCAAAACGGGAGGTATCACCATCCCAGACTTTAACCTCTACTACAAAGCTGTCATCATCAAGACAGTATGGTACTGGCACAAAAACAGACACATAGGCCAATGGAACAGAATTGAGAACTCAGAAGTGGACCCAAAAGTATACAGCCAACTGATCTTTGACAAAGCAGGAAAGAATATTCAATGGAAAAAAGACAGCCTTTTTAACAGATGGTGTTGGGAGAACTGGACAGCAACATGCAGAAGAATGAAACTAGATCAATTTCTCACACCATACACAAAAATAAACTCAAAATGGATAAAGGACCTGAATATGAGACAGGAAATCATCAAAACCCTAGAGGAGAAAGCAGGAAACAACCTCTTTGACCTCCACCGCAGCAATCTCTTACTTGACACATCCCCCAAAGCAAAGGAATCAAGAGCAAAAATAAACGAATGGGACCTCATCAAGATTAAAAGCTTCTGCACGGCAAAGGAAACAACCCACAAAACTAATAGGCAACCAACGGAATGGGAAAAGATAGTTGCAAACGATATATCAGATAAAGGGTTGATATCCAGAATCTATAAGGAACTCACCAAACTCCACACCCAAAAAACAAACAACCCAGTAAAGAAATGGGCAGAAGATATGAACAGACACTTCTCCAAAGAGGACATCCAGATGGCCAACAAACATATGAAACGATGCTCAGCATCCCTACTCATCAGGGAAATACAAATCAAAACAACACTGAGATACCAGTGTAATATATATAATATATTACTAGATATCAAATATTACATAACAAGAATAATATATGGGTCACAGAATTGGGAGTCAGGATATTAGGATTAAGCTCCTGAGTTTGTTGCTTACTAGCTGTATGACCTATTTCTTTTATGAAATGAGAATAATAATGCTTCCTTTACCTACCCAATGAAATTAGAGAAGCATCAAATCAAAAATCTCATGCTAAAAAGCATCATGAAAGTTGAAAGTGCTGTTTAAGTAAAAATATTATAATATCTTATGTTTTCAATAATGACCCCAAAGACCTTCATGGTACTAAAATGCCTGCTTCAAGTTTCCACTTATGAAATGAATAAGTCATTGGCATAAAAGGCACAGAACAGGGAATATAGTCAATGATAATGTAATAGTATTGTATGGTAGCTATGATTGTGGTGACCATAGCATAAGGTGCAGAGAAGGTGAATCACTATGCTGTACACCTGAAACTAATGTAACGTTGTGTGTCAGCCATACACAAATGAAAAACAATTTAAATAAAGTAAGGCAATCAACAGGACAATAATTTTAATAAATATGACAAAAGTTAATATTTAATTATATGGAGTGTATAACATTGTTAAGACAATAAGACCTACCTCAATAAATGGATGTACAAAAGACCATTAGACAAAAGATAATGCCATTAGTAAATAAACGAATAAAAATTGAACTCATAGTAATAAACACACATTTAATAATGAAAAAATAAAGAAAATGCCTATTTAAATTAATTTCAATTTCAGAAACTTCTAATAAGTATTTGTTATCTGTAAGGTATTGTATATTGTCAATGAAAGCAAGATCCAATTAAGTTTGATATAATTATTTATCTTTGGTATTATTAGAATCAAATTATTTGAAAATAGAAATAACAACTTTGGCATATATATTTATATTTTGCATCTATATGTATATATGTATCAGCAGTCTATTTCTCAGAATATTATATTATTTAAAATGTTACTTCATTCCTGGGGTATATCTCCTAAGTGGTAATTTGCAGACCATTTATGGTCTGAGCATATTTGTTAATCTATCCAGCTCAATCTAAAGAAAACATGTCTGAAGAGACTAAATTTCATGTGCCCACCAAAATAAAATGAAATAAGTAAAACTCACAATACTGTCATATTTTTCATTTTGAATTTCTTTCTATGATTTCTTTTTTTTAATGTTTTATTGATTTCTAGGGGAAAGAGAGAGAGACAGCGTGAGCAGGGGAGGGTCAGAGAGAGAGGGAGTCACAGACTGAAACAGGCTCCAGGCTCCGAGATGGCAGTCAGCACAGAGCCCGATGCTGGGCCCGAACCCACGAACCGCGAGAACATGACCTAAGCGAAAGTCGGACGCTTAACCGACTAAGGCACCCAGGCGCCCCTATTTCTATAATTACTAAGTAAAAACAATTGAAAGTTAAAAGGTCAAACTGAACTGGCCTCTGAATAAGTCATTATGTCTACCGGAAAAAACTTACATCATCATTTAATATGATTAACAAGGCCATTGCTTTGGTTATTATTCTGCCCCCAAATAATGCAAATATACGAGAGAGTTTGGTGGAGAGTTTTAGTTCGGAAAATGTGTGACATATTCCAGTCAGGTTGATGGGGAATAGGGGTGGGGAACAAATGCCAACCATAGTCAAACGTGCCTGACTTGGCTCAAATAGAACCATTATGTATTCTGATATAGATGAAAATGGGATATTACACAGAAACGTGAAACAGTCATATTTACACAGGATATCTGGCAATCTAAAATTAGCATGGGAAAAAGAAAGCATGAAATTTTACAACCACACAGAACAGAATGTCTGAAACTCTATACGTAAGCTCACTGTTTTTCTTAGCCTTTCACATTGCTTTTTCCTGTCAGTTATACCACAAATACCACATAATAAGCAACAAATGAACCAGCTGCATTGCCAGTGAAGCTCTTATGGTTATTAGAAAAAAAGGCAGTTGAAATCCAATATTATTAAAGGCATTCCCCAAAAAGTAAATACCAAAGGGGCTTTCCATATTTCAACTTCTATATTTTTAACACTGACTTTCATTGTAAAATTTTACTTGTGTCTGAAGTAATGAGGGAGAGACCAATTAGGGACAGGGCAAAATAATTAACACTTAAGAATTAACAATATTCAATAGAAAATATTAATATGTTCCAATATTTTTATTTTTTATCAGTAAGTTTTATTTAGTCATTGTATTTTCCCAAGGTAAAGAGAGAAGTGAAAGGGGTTAGCATATGTGTTACAAAACAATAGCAAGTTAGAAAGGAAGTACCCAGCACAGCAAAATTAACCTTCAAATAAAAACTTCCCTGTGATGGAGTCATGAAAGACCAAGGGGCTCAGTCTCCTGCAGTTCAGAAATTAGAGTAAGGGATAAGGGAAAGAACAGATAGGTACAAGTTTTCCTACCCACTCCCTCTCCCAATAAATTTCAAGATTTCACACAAAGCTTTGGTTTCTAGCAGTAAACAAGGAGTTGTATTTGTCTACTATTAAACAATCTTGTGGCCACTTTGACATAAGTTTCTTGCACCTGCATAAAAGTTCTTGAGTGACTTGGATACAGGTTCATCTTCCCTTTCCTAGTCACCTGACCCTACTTTCTACATGGAAGGCTCCCTCTCAGCACTTCTGCTTCTCTCTACCCTAAGACTAGAGATTAAAGTAGGTCTGGTCCACTGAAATACAAGTGTATTCATGTGAATCACATCAAGAAATGGTTTTGACATAGGAGACTGAGAGCAAGGGATGAAGTGTTGTTAGCTTTTTCTGGATTCTTGCACAAATCACTTAAGAGTTGTGGGACATTTGTGGGGATGAGCACTGAGTGTTATGTGGAAACTAATTTGACAATAAACTATTTGTAAAAAAAAAAAAAAAGAGTTGTGGGAAGATACCCCACTAATCAAATATGTATGAATAGGGGCTTTTATTGGGAGGGGTAATAGAAGAAGAGAGAATAGGTAGGAGTCAAGTTTTTAAGACAGAAGATCTGGCCCAAAATAGGAAATAGGAGAATGGGAACTCACAAGAAAGGATGGTTCAAGACTCTCACACTACAAGAGGGGTCACCAACCTGTGTTCCAGTTTCTTTTCTTGGTCCAGAACTTTTTGTAAAGATGATTTAGCTATTTTTCTCAATACAAAAAAAAAGTTTATAAACAGTAAAATCTCAAAAGAACATGGACAAAACCAACACATTATATTTACACAAACCAGACCACCTAGCAATCTTAATCTGCTATTAGTGAAGTCTTACAAAGCCCAGACAAATACAATAACTACAGGGGGGCAGCAATTGGGAGAAACAAGAACACATGATCAGTCACCCATCACCCAATGTGTTCTACTGCATTTCCCTTGTTTCAACACAGTAAGGCAGGTTTGTGGTGATCTCAGAGCATGTAAACAAAACCTTCTTTCCTCATTTAGCTACCACTACACTGATCACTGCTGCTGCAGGGCAGGACACTAGCTCTGGGCACCACAAAGAAGCCATGGTTTACGATATCTCTGAAAACCAACAATAAAAGCCCAGAATTTATAAAGGTTGAGAAATTTAGTCTTTCTTCATGCACCCATGCCTGGGAAGCTCAAGATGGGTGCAAATGTATTGTTCTTAAATTTACCCTTACCAACTCATTTTTTAAAAACACACACACTCTATTGTGAATGGTAGGTCTCGCCCAATCCAGTGAAGGACGGATCTGGTATGCAAAATGACTCCTGTGCCCTGGGAGTATAGATCCAGAAAAGGAATCCTTTATTATACTTACAGACAACCTTCACCTAAATCTTGGATTTCCCTCTGAACTTTTCATCTGGTGCAGCCTCTTCTGGCCTTCCTGTACCACCTTTTCCTGTTCAGACTAATTTCCAATCTTTCAGTAGAAGGAGACCAAGTCATGAGACAACGGAGTTAAAACCTAGTCTCCTACGAACCACTGAAAGTTCCAGAAAAGCCAGCTCTAATTTGCAAAAATGAGGTAATTCAATAGGTTATGCACTCCAAATAGTTGTTTTCCCTGGTAATAAAAAAAAAGTATTGTGCATACCTGGAGCCTACTTATCCCTGAGATTGCTCATGTAGCTGAGAACACAGTGCAGGAACAAGGACCTTAAGATTAAAATACAAAATATTAAAATACACAACACATTGTATTTATATTATGAAGAAAAGTTAAAATGTACAAGATACATCATTCACACACAGCTAGCACTGTTGGCGTCCTGCAAAAAGTGGGGCCCAAGATGCAACTAAAGGGAGCAAATAAAATTCGATCATCCCAGAAAGGGGTGGGAGTAAGCTTAGGAGCAGCAAGTCTGCAGCTGTCTCCCCAACAACCTCTTTGCTTATGTCACAATCCATTGCTTGCACCAGTTCTTAGCACCCTATCCAAAGAGTGAGTTATGAGACAAGATGAAGAGAAAACCCTGCCTTACCCAAGAGATTCCCTCCCACAGAATGTAGTGGTTCTTGAGTTGCATCCATCAATCTTGTCTAATGCTTAATCTTTACACTCTGACAGGGAAAAATATTATTATATATTCTTCAAAAGGCAAACAATCTCCGTATCCAGGCCACTTTCAAAATCTGGAGATTCTGGGGTAGACTCAGATAAAGCATGAAGGAAGGGATTTTCCCCCAAAACCCTCACATGCATTTGTATAGAGCATGGTTGGGATTCGTTTGCTTCACTATATCCCCGCCCCTGACAAAAGGGTAAAGAGGGTGATGTTGTGGACTCAGTCCTGAGATATATTGCAATGCTAGCTGTCCCCTAATCACCCTGTCCCCATTTTCTCCAATCTGTCTATTGATACCTGCTTTTCAAAACTTTCTGATCACAAAATGATAGCCTCCACCCCCTTAGCTCAATTTTGGGCCTCTGAGAGCAGCACAGGCTTATGGATCTCCTTCTCTTCTTCAAAAAAGTAAGCTTGCTTTCCTATGAGCTGGAGGTCCACTGAGACTTAAGTGGACATGAGGCCACCATATGGCTGATGTTCTGGCAGAAGTTGCGCTTCTTGGCTTGGGGTGGCAGCTTACATTCCTTGGCATGGTAGTCTAGACCTCCACAATTGTAGCAACTGTGTCCCTTTGATCTGCATTTCTCCATGTTCTTCCATTTGAGCCACCTCTCATTCCCAGTACATAACACTACCAGGGCCAGTGACTCAGATAGATTCCATCCCTTACCAGACTCCTTAAAGGTAAACTCCATCGCCTCAACCTCCTTCAGGCTGTGGAAACTATCCAAGTGCAGCTTGCTCTGGTGCACAAAAACATCCACAGGGGTCAAGCACAACCAGGCATGGTCTGTCATTGACAGGAAATTGAACCCCATGCCCACGTGAACCACATAGAGAAGCTGACACCGCACAGCAGCTGCAGTTCCTCTGCTTTCAGGATGGTATGCTGTGCCTCCTCAGGGGCCTTGGTGCAACCACCTGTGAACTGCTGATTTGACAGAGACTATGGTGGTAGGCTGAGCTCGCGGCCCTGGTGCACCTGGTTGGGTGGCTGCTGGCGCTAGAGAAGTCTGGAAGCAAAGGGATGGCTTGGAGAAGAGGCTGTTACCTCTCCCCAGCCTCCAGCACGTTCTCCAATACTTTTCAAATAATTATGTTGAGGGTCGCCTGGGTGGCTTAGTCGGTTAAGCGTCCAACTTTAGCTGAAGTCATGATCTCGCGGTTCGTGGATTCGAGCCCCGCGTCGGGCTCTGTGCTGACAGCCAGCTCAGAGCCTGGAGGCTATTTCGGAGTCTGTATCTCCCTCTCTCTCTGACCCTCCCCTGCTCACGCTGTCTCTCTCTCTCTCTCTCCTAGAAATAAATAAAAATATTAAAAAAAAACAACAAAAAACCCCAAATAATTATGTTAAAATAAAATTCTGAAAATAAAATTTCTGGGATAGAAAATACTATGGTAGTATTGGATACTGGTAGTCCTAGCAGCCTTTCAATACTCTCCATCTTATCTCCAGATCTGCTCTCTTTCTAGGCCCCTTTTTTCTTTTGCTTGCCTGTAGGAAACCTAAATAACAAAACACAGATAATTAACCATTAATAACTTGCAATGAGAAGCCTTTCTCCTCACTGCATTTCCTTAAGGAAAGAAAATTACACCATAAATTCTCCTTATACTGTTTAATAACTCCATTAAAGCCTTCTTAAAACAATAAAAAGCATTATTTTAGAGATGAAGAATGGATAGACATGCAAAGGCTAAGAAACTTTAATCAAGCCACATGGTGAGATTCAATAAGGAACACAAGAGTAGTGATGATACCTAGATTTCAGATTTAGTTTTTAAGTTGCCCTGTGATTTGGGTAAGTAAATTGACCTCCTCTGAGGCTCATTTTCTTCATAGGAAAAGTTTTGATAGTAAAATCTATGCTTCTTACCTTTGTGAGATATTGCAAATAATAATTTATGTATTCAATTGACATTTGCTAAATTCCTATTATATTTCAGACACTGTTAAGATCAAATGAGATAAAAATAAAAACAACAATCCCAGGTATAAGAGTGCTGTTATTGCTCTAAAAGCTACCCCTGGGGCACCTGGGTGGCTCAGTGGTTAAGTATCCAACTTCGGCTCAGGTCATGATCTCACAGTCTGTGAGTTCAGGCCCCACATAGGCTCTGTGCTGACAGCTCAGAGCCTGGAGCCTGCTTCAGATTCTTTGTCTCCTTCTCTCTCTGCCGCTATCCCGCTTTCTCTCTGTTTCCATCACTCAAAATAAAAAAATAAATAAAGACATAAAAAGAAAGCTGCCTAACTCTCCAAAGAAATATAGCTTTTGCACAAAGAATAGATAAAAAGGGACATAAATTTAATATTTTCTTTCATATTTTTATTTCAGGAAATTTCTGCTATTAACTCATAGCTGTCTAGCCTGTAAAAAATTAACAGAATTACATAAGAATTAATAGCTTTCCTTACTACCAGATGGGAAAGCTTTCTGGACACTGTGTAGCAACTATCATTATTACTGCTACCACTATTCAGTCTTTTTATTGATTCCTCATAAAGAAGCGTGAAAGAAACTAACATTTAGTGAGTGTCTATTGTTGGCAACATTCTGCACTAGCTCCACTAACTATAAAATCTCATTTAACCCAAGCAAATGTTTGACAAGGTATATATTATTCTGCCCATTTTGTAAATCCAGTAAGCAGGTTCTAGTGAAGTGAAGATCACTTAGGAGAGATTGGTGAAATTCTAAGCAAACTCGAGTTTCTCTCTCAAATCTCATGCTTTTTCTGGCCTGTTTAAAGAGAAATGGAGCTAGAATAATCCATATTTACTGACAGAGACACTACAGCCCAGAGAGGTCAGATTCTCCATGGATGTCATATGGCAATTTAGTGACAGAAACAGATCCCGAATACATGTCTTCTGTTTTCCAGTTTAATGTATTTTTGCTTTAAATTTTATTAAATTTATATGATACCAATATAACCATATACACCAAATATGATTGGAAAAATGAAGCAGTTTATCCTTAAGTTTATAATTAATTAAATATTTTTCTGTGAAAAGTGAAAGTTTGACTTCTTCTTTGCCAATTTTGATGCCTTTGATTTCCTTTTGTTGTCTGATGGCTGATGCTAGGACTTCCAGTTAACAGAGCACAATGTGTGAAACAGGAATCTTGTAGCAAAATAGGTTTAATGTTGCAAAACAATGCACAATGGTAAGAAATAATTTCTTGGGGAGCCTGAGTGGCTCAATTGGTTAAGCGTCTGACTTCGGCTCAGATCATGGTCTCACGGTTCGTGGGTTTGAGCCCCGCATTGGGCTCTGTGCTCCCAACTAACTCAGAGCCTGGAGCCTGCTTCAAACTCTGTGTCTCCCTCTCTCTCTGACCCACCCCGGCTCATGCTGTCTCTCTCTCTCAGAAGTAAATAAAACATTTAAGAAAATTTAAAAAAAAATAGTAAGACATAGTTTCTCAATTTTCTCACCACCTCAACAACTACAAAACAAAAACAGAGTGTAGCACAGCTCCAAACACCTTTGCCAAAACAGAAACTGAAAAACAAGGACCGACTGCAGTTGTGAAAACGCAACCAGGGTGAAGAATGCTACCACCAACATCTCAACAGTCCACAAGATGGCGACATTCACAAAAATTCATGCAGGACCTAAAGCATTGCAGAAGCCTGAGGTGCTTCTAATTGGAATAGCAGCAGATTGCTAAAAATTAAAACTCAGAACACTGATGACAGTGAAGACAACAGATTTTGTTGAAAGCAAGAAAACACTTCGAGGAAGGGTTCCTCTACCTTCTCAACAATGCCCTTTATTACTGACCTTACCTAAGCAAAACCCTATAGGAGTTTCCACTTTTATAAGAATGAAAATGACAAGTTTGGAGGGAAGTTATTGTGAGATTCTTTCAAATGTGCAATCATTTAAGGACTTTAGTATCTGCTTAATTAATGAAACTTTACTTATGTGCCAAGAATATATTAATTATTTTAACTAAATTACAGGTATTTCAATTAAAATAAATAAATAAATAAATATTTTTCACAGCAACTAAATTTAAAAGGATATTTTTTAATGTTTCATTTATTTCTGAGAGAGAGAGAGAGAGAGAGCATGAGCAGGGGAGGGTCAGAGAGAGAGGGAGATACAGAATCTGAAACAGGCTTCAGGCTCTGAGTTGACTGTCAGCACAGAGCTCGACACAGGGCTAGAACCCACGAACCGTGAGATCATGACCTGAGCCAAAGTCAGACCCTTAACCGACTGAGCCACCCAGGCACCCCAAAGATAAATTATTTTGATACATGAATACAAGTAAAATTTGTTTTCAGTTTTGTTTTATATATTGGTTTGGTTAGTAGTTTCCTTCCTTAATGTTTTATCAACTTGTTTATTTTCATTGTTTTTTTTTCCAAGTAAAAGAAGAATCATTTTTTAAAATTGCAATTTAAAAAACACCACACAAGGGGCGCCTGGGTGAGTCAGTTAAGTGTCCAACTTCGGCTCAGGTCATGATCTCACAGTTCGTGGGTTCGAGCCCGGTGTCGGTCTCTGTGCTGACAGCTCAGAGCCTGGAGCCTGCTTAGATTCTGTGTGTGTGTGTGTGTGTGTGTCTGTTTCTCTGACCCTCCCCTGCTCACTCTCTCTCTCTCTTTCTCTTTCTCAGAGATAAATAAAACATTTAAAAAATACTACACAAGACTATAAACCCACTAGACATAAAAGACAATGAGAATACTGTATCCAACAACAGAAAAATTATTTAAAAAAACAGAAAAATATTCTTCACGTGAACATAGAGCATTATTTAGACTATATGGTACCCATACAATAATCATCAATAAATTTCAAAGGATTAAAATCCTACAAAGTATGTTTTCCAAACATAATAGAATAAAATTATAAATCAAGAACAAAAGGAAATTAGGAAAATCCATAAATATGTGAAGACTAAATAACATGTTCTAAAATAACCAAACAAAGAGAAAAACACAAGGGGAATTAGAAAATGCTTTGAGATGAATAAAAAGGAAAACACAACGTAACAAAACTACTGATAGGCAACAAAATAACACTTAGAAGAAAATTTATGGTTGTGAAGACCTATATTTAAAAAGAAGGTAGATATCAATAACCCACCATTCTACTTTAGGAAACTGAAAAGAAGGGACGCCTCGGTGGCTCAGTCAACTGACTTTGGCTTAGGTCATGATCTCATGGTTTGTGAGTTCAAGCCCTGCATCAGTCTCTCTGCTGATAGCTCAGAGTCTGGAGTCTGCTTCAGATTCTATGTCTCCCTCTCTCTCGGCCTCTACTCAACCCATGCTCTGTCTCTGTCTCAAAAATAAATACAATATTTTTAAAAATTTTTAAAAAGAACTAAAAGGAAAAGAAACACAAATTAAATTCAAAGCAGGCAATGGAATGAAATAATAACAATTAGAGCAGAAATTAAGGAAAAGAGAACAGAAAAACAATAGATAAAATCTACAAATCCAAAAGTTAATTATTTTAAACAATCGACAAACTTGGCAATCTTTTAGAAATAGGAAACGAAGGAAAGAAGATTCAAATTACTAAATGCTGGAAGAAAGATGGGGCATTATTATCAACTTACCTAAATAAAAAGGATTATAAGAAAATACAATAAGGGTACCTTGGTGGCTCAGTCGGTTAAGCGTCTGACTTCGGCCCAGGTCATGATCTCATGGTTGGTGAGTTCGAGCCCTGCGTCGGGCTCTGTGCTGGCAGCTCAGAGAGAGTGAGAGAGAGAAAGAGAGAGAAAGAGAGAGCAGGGGAGTGTCAGAGAGAGAAGGAAACACAGAATCTGAAACAAGCTCCAGGCTCTGAGCTAGCTGTTAGCACAGAGTCTGATGAGGGGCTCGAACCCACGAAGTGAGATCAAGACCTGAGCCGAAGTCGGACACTTAACCGACTGAGACACCCAGGCGCCCCAAAATGGACAAATTTTTAGAAAGACACAAAATATTGAAACAGACTCAAGAAGAAATAAAATGTCTGAATAGGTGCGCCTGGGTGGCTCAGTTGGTTAAGCGCTGATCAGCTCAGGTCATGATCTCTCAGTTAGTGAGTTTGAGCCCCACATCAGTCTCTGTATTGACAGCTCAGAGCCTGGAGCCTGCTTCAGATTCTGTTTCTCTCTCTCTCGTTCTCTCGCTCTCTCTCTCCCCCTCTCAAAAGTAAAAACAAATATTAAAAAAATTTTAAGGTCTGAATAATTCTATAACAAGCTAAGAGATTGAATTGGTAATCAAAAACTTTTTACAAAGTAAAGCCGAGTACCAGATAGTTTCATTTGTTAATTATACCAAACGTTTAAAGAATACCAAGTTTTTGGGAGGGGGCAAGATGGCGGAGAAGTAAGAGGCTCCGTACTTGCACTCGCGCCCATACATCACACACAAAAGATCTGAAGCCATTGGAAACCTTACAAAACCTGAGAGATTGGGAGAAAAAGGACGCAGAATCCACTGAGAGAGCCTTCTAACGTGAATGCGAACCGGGGAAGATAAAATTGGGCCAGGATCGGAGACTCCAGGGTGGGAGGCGATCCCCCTCTACCCTCTACGGGGAGTGAGAGGGGAAAAGGAGAGAGTCCGAAACAGAAAACCTCCGCTGGGGGGTGGGGGGAACCTCCGCTTAGTGGTCTCAGAAAGACCATACTTGAGAAATACCTGCACATCAGGTGGGGGGTGCTGAGCACACAAACTGCTTCTTTGTGCTGGCTCCTGGTGGCTGGATTTCAGAGTGGCGGCGCGCCTGCCGCCATTGTAGCTCCCGGGCAGCTGTGGCCCCTGAAAGAGCCGCGCGGACACCGGGTGTCCGCGCTCATGGCTGTATGCAACTTGAGAGGGAAGGCAAAGAACTAAAACATGGGAAATTTGCCTGTGAGTTCATGTTTCGGGTGACGAACCATACAAGGACATGGTTTTCCTCACTCCAGCGGGCTCCGCACACCCGGCAGGCAAGTCCCCGCCCATGCTCACCAGCCCAACCCAGAGAAAGAAGCAGCAATTCTGACTCCAACCTCAGAGCTCGGCAGGGGGCCTGGAATTCCCCCGAGGGGGTTGCCTGGGAAGCTGTGTCTAAGGCAATTTCAGCGGGGCGAACAGACTGGGATTTGGAGATTGGAACTGGCCTGGGTTGAGGAGTGCAACCAACTTTGTCTGCGCCGGTACGGGGAGTTTACACACCCAAAAAAGCGAGGTGCAGCGCTTGGTTCAAGAAGGAACTGGAGCACCGTCACTCTCCTCCCCACAACCGCCAAAGCAGAGCTCCCACCTGTGTAGAGTGCTTTGAGTAGTAATGACATCTTAACTATATTTATTCTTCCTATCCATGAGCATGGAATGTTTTCCATTTCTTTGTGTCTTCTTCAATTTCCTTCATAAGTTTTCTATAGTTTCCATCATACAGATCTCTTGTATCCTTGGTTAGGTTTATTCCGAGGTATTTTATGTTTTTTTGTGCAACTCTTAATGGGATCAGTTTCTTGATTTCTCTTTCTGTTGCTTCATTGTTGGTGTATAAAAATGCAACCGATTTCTGTACGCATAACAAGCTTTTAAAACACATAAGGGACAGAAAACCAACCAAAATGATGAAACGGAAGGATTCAGCTCAAAATAAGTTCCAAGAAGATATAGCAGCTAAAGAATTGCTCAAAACAGATATAAATTATATATCTGATCAAGAACTTAGAATAATAGTCTTAAGATTAATCACTGAACTTGAAAAAGGCATAGAAGACAGTAGAGAATCTATTGCTGCAGAGATCAAGGAACTAAGAAATAGTCATGACAAATTAAGAAATGCTGTGACTGAGGTGCAAATTAAACTAGATATGGTGACAGCAAGGATGGAGGAGGCAGAGGGGAGAATAATTGAAACAGAAAATAAAATTATGGAAAATGATGAAACCGAGAAAAAGATAGATAAAAAATATACTAGACTAAAAGATGTCTCCTACAAGGGGAGAATTAGAGAACTAAGTGATTCAATTAAATGTAATAATATAAGTATCACGGGAGTTCTAGAAGAAGAAGAGAGAGAAAGGGGCAAAAAGTATACTTGAACAAATCATAGTTGAGAACTTTCCCAATCTGGGGAAGGGAACAGATATTGAAATCCAGGAGGCACAGAGAACTCCCTTCAGACGTAATAAGAATCAATCTTCTGTATGACATATCATAGTGAAACTGGCAAAATACAAAGATAAGGGGAGAATTCTGAAAGCAGCTGGGGATACACAGCCTTAACCTACAATTAAGTGTAGACACATAAGAGTAGTAGCAGACCTATCTACTGAAACTTGGCAGACCAGAGGGAGTGGCAGGAAATATTCAATGTGTTGAATAGGAAAACTATGCAACCAAGAATCTCTTATCCAGCAAGGCTGTCACTCAGAATAGGAGAGATAAAGGCTTTCCCAGCAAACAAAAATTGAAAGAGTTCATGACCACTAAATCAACCTTATAAGAGATCCTAAGGGGGACTATTAGTGGAATGCTATTAAAACCACAAAGGACCAGAGACATCACCACAAGCATGAAACCTACAGATAATACAATGACACTAAATCCATATCTTTCAATAGTAACTCTGAATGTAAATGAACTAAATGTTTCAGATTGAAAGTGAGTGGATGGAGAAATATCTATCATGCTACTGGAAATCAAAGGAAAGCTGGAGTGGCCATACTTATATCATACAAACTAGATTTTAATGTTTATTTATTTTTGAAAAAGGGGGGAGGGGCAGAGAGACAAGGAGACACAGAATTTGAAGCAGGCTCTAGGCTCTGAGCTGTTAGCACAGATCCTGATGCAAGGCTTGAACTCATGAACCATGAGATCATGACCTGAGCTGAAGTCAGACACTTAACTGACTGAGCCACCCAGGTGCCTCAATACAAACTAGATTTTGAACTAAAGGCTGTAACAAGAGATGAATAAGGAAATTATATCACAATTATGGGGCCTATCCATCAAAAAGAGCTAACAATTATAAATGTTTATTCTCCCAATTTGAAAGTGCCCAATTAAACACAAACATAAGCAATGTTACTGAAAAACTATACTAATTGCATGTGACTTTAACACCCCACTTACAACAATGGACAGATCATCTAGGCAGAAACTCAATAAAGAAACAGTGGCCTTGAATGATACACTGGACCAGATGGGCTTACAGATATATTCAGAAATTTTCAACGAAAAACAGTAGAATACACATTATTCTCAAGTGCACATGGAACATTTTCCAAGATAAATCACATACTGGGTCACTAAACAGCCCTCAATAAATATAAAAGAATTGAGATCATACCATGTATATTTTCAGACCATAATGCTATGAAACTTGAAATCAACCACAGGAAAAAGTTTGGAAAACATCCTAATGCATGGAGGTTAAAGAACATCTACTAAGGAATGAATGGGTCAACCAGGCAATTAAAGAAGTAATTAAAAGTATATGGAACCAAATGAAAATGAAAACACAACAGTCCAAACCTTTGGGGTGGCAGCGAAGGCAGCCCTAAGAGTAAAATACACTGCAATCCAGGACTATCTCAAGAAACAAGAAAAATCCCAAATATGAAACCTAACCTCACAATTAAAGGAACTAGAAGTAGAACAGCAAAGAAACCCCAAGGCCAGCAGAAGAAGAGAAATAATAAAGATTAGAGCAGAAATAAACAATATAGAATCCACCCTCCCCCCGCCAAAAAAAAAACAAAAACAAAACAAACAAAACAAAAACCACAGTAGAACAGATCAATGGATCTAAGAGCTGGTTTTGAGAGAAAATAAACAAAATTGGTAAACTCCTAGTCGGACTTCACAAATGAAGGGAGAGGACCAAATAGATAAAAATAAAGAATGAAAAGGGACAGATCACAATGAACACCACAGAAATACAATTATTAGAGAACACTATTAAAAATTATATGCCCAATAAACTGGACAACCTGGAAGAAATGGACAAATTCTGAGACACCAACCCACTACCAAAACTCAAATGGGAAGAAATAGAAAATTTGAACAGACCAATAACCAGCGAAGAAATTGGAATCATATGTGTGCACGTATAGGAGGATTAGGAGGAACTTAACAGAGGACCAAGGGGGAGAAGAAGGGCAGAAATGGTGGGGAAAGGGAGAGAGGCAAACCATGAGAGACTCTTGAATGCTGACAAAAACTGAGGACTGATGGATGTGGGGGGGAGGGGGGATGGGCATAGAGGAAGACACTTGTGGGGATGAGCACTGAATGTTATGTGGAAACTAATTTGACAATAAATTATTTTAAAAAAAAAGGAAATTGAATCAGTCATCAAAAATTTCTCAACAAATAAGAGTCCTGGGCTAGATGGCTTCCCAGGGGAATTCTACCAGACATTTAAAGCAGAGTTAATACCTTCCCTTCTCAAGTTGTTTCAAAAAATGGAAATGGAAGAAGAGCTTCCCAACTCATTCTATGAAGCTAGCATTACCTTGATTCCCAAACCAGACAGAGACCCCACAATAAAGGAGAATTACAGGCCAATATCCCTGATGAACACGAATGCAAAATTCTCAACAAGATAGTAGCAAATTGAATTCAACACCCTGTTAAGAGAATTATTTACCATGATCAAGTGGGATTTATTCCTGGGCTGCAGGGCTCATTCAATATTCACAAATCAGTAATAAAAGAAAGTTTAAGAACCATATGATCCTGTCAATGGATACAGAAAAACCTTTAACAAAATACAGCATCTTTACTAATAAAAAGAAAGTCGGCATAGAAGGAACATAACTTAACATCATAAAAGCCATATATGGAAAGCCCAGAGCTAATATTGTCCTCAATGGGGAAAAACTGAGAGCTTTCCCCCTGAGACCAGAAACTTGGCAGGGATGTCCACTCTCACCACTATTGTTTAACATAGTGCTGCAAGTTCTAGCACCAGCAATCAGACAACAAAATGAAATAAAAGCATCCAAATTGGCAAAGAAGTCAAACTTTCATTCTTTGTAGATTAATGATACTCCACATGGAAAACCTGAAAGACTCCACCAAAATACTGCTAGAACTGACATATAAATTCAGCAAAGTCGCAGGATACAAACTCTATGTAAAGAAATTGGTTGCACTTCTATACACCAGTAATGAAGCAACAGAAAGAGAAATCAAGAAATCAGTCCCATTTACAACTTCAACAAGAACCATAAAATCGCTAGGAATAGACCTAACCAAAGATGTAAAAGATCTATATGCTGAAAACTATAGAAAACTTAGGAAGGAAATTGAGGAAGACACAAAGAAATAGAAGAACATTTAATGCTTATGAATTGAAAGAATATTGTTAAAATGTCAATATTACACAAAGCAATCTACACATGCAATGCAATCCCAATCAAAATTGCACCAGCATTCTTCTCAAAGCTAGAAAAACAATACTAAAATTTGTACAGAACCACAAGAGACCCCGAATAGCCAAAGTAATGTTGAAAAAGGAAACCAAAGTGGAAGGCATCACAATCCATGACTTTAGCCTCTACTAGAAAGCGGTAGTCATCAAGACAGTATGGTATTGGCACAAAAACAGACACATATACCAAAGGAATAGAATAGAGAACCCATAATTGGACTAACTAACGTATGGCCAACTAATCTTTGACAAAACAGGAAAGAGTGTCCAGTAGAAAAAAGACAGCCTCTTTAACAGATGGTGCTCGGAGAACTGGACAGCAACATGCAGAAGAATGAAACTGGACCACTTTCTTACACAATACACAAAAATAAATTCAAAATGGATGAATAACCTAAATGTGAGACAGGAAACCATCAAAACCCTAGAGGAGAAAACAGGAAACAACCTCCTTGACCTCAACCACAGCAATGTCTTACCTGACACATCCCCAAAGGCAAAGGAATCAAGAGCAAAAATGAACTATTGGGACCTCATCAAGATAAAAATCTTCTGCACGGCAAAGGAAACAATCAAGAAAACTAATAGGCAACTGATAGAATAGGAAAAGATAGTTGCAGTGACATACTCACCAAACTCCACACCCGAAAAACAAACAATCCAGTGAAGAAATGGGCAGAAGACATAAACAGACACTTCCCCAAAGAGGACACCAGATAGCAAACAGACAGAATGATGAAATGATGCTCATCACTCATCATCAGGGAAATACAAATCAAAATCACATTGAGATACCACCTCACCCAGGTCAGAATGGCAAAAATGAACAAATCAGGAAACAACAGATGCTGGAGAGGATGTGGATAAATTCACTGTTGGTGGGAATTCAAACTGGTGCAGCAAAACAGTGTTGAGGGTCCTCAAAAAAAAATTAGAAATAGAGCTACCCTACCACTCAGCAATAGCACTACTAGGAATTTATCTAAAGGATGCAGCAGTGCTGATTCAAAAGTGTACATGTACCCTAATGTTTATAGCGGAGTTTTCAACAATCGCCAAATTATGGAAAGAGCCCAAATATCCATCGATGGATGAATGGATAAAGATGTGTTTTATATGCGGAATACTACTTGGTAATGAGAAAAAAATGAAATTCTACCATTTGCAACAAGGTGGATGGAACTGGAGGGTGTTATACTAAGTGAAATAAGTCAGTCAGAGAAAGACAAATATCATATGTTTTCACTCATATGTGGTACTTGAGAAACTTAACAGAAGAACATGGGGTAAGGGAAGGGGGGAAATATTTACAGAGAGGGAGGCAAACCATTAACTACAGAGAAAAAACTCGGAATTTATGTGGGGGAGATGGATAAATGGGTGGTGGGCACTTAGGAAGGCATTTGTTGTGGCTGTTGTATATCAGCAGTGAACCATGGGAATTTACCCCAAAAGCCAAAGCAAACTGTATACACTGTATGTTAGCCAACATGACAATAAATTATATTCAAAAAAGCAAAGCAAAGAAAACAAAACAAAACAAAACAAAACAACCCTCTCCAGTTTCCTAGCAGAACCTAATAAAAACTACCCTCTCCTTTGTCTCTTTGGACTTTTCTTAGTTCACCATAGTTTGCTTGTCCCAAATTGCAATTCTCCCGCTATTCCCAAACAAACTTATCTTTGTTTAATTACATTGCCATTTGTTTTATTTAAGGTTGACATCTATAATATTGTTAGAAGAAAATATAGGAGTAATCTTTTGTGATCATGGGATAAGCAATGATTCTTTTGATATGACACCAAAAATATAAGGAACAAAAAAGAGGAACAGAGACAGAGAAATGAACTGCATCAGCATTAAAAACTTCTGTGTTTCAAAATACACTATAAAGAAAATGGGGGGGAAAACCAATACAAAGAATGAGAATGTAAAAGTGGGGTAACTACTTTGGAAAATAATTTGGCAGGTCCTCAAAAAATTAAACACAGAGTTAGCATGTGACCCAATAATTTCATTCTTAGGTACATTCCCAGAAAAATTAAAAACATGTTTACACCACAACTAGTGCACAAATGCTCATGACAGCATTATTTATGACAGCCGAAAAGTGGAAACAACCCAAATTTCCATCAACTAATGAATGGATAAAAAAAAAACATACAATTGAAAATTACTCTGCTATACAAAGGAATGGGGTACTAATACATGTTAAAACATGGATAAGCTTTGAAAGCCTTATGGTATGTGAAGGATAAACTTTAAAAACATTACGGTATGTGAAAGAAGTCAGTCACAAAAGACGACAAACTGTACTATTCTATTGATGATAAATGTCTAAAATAGGCAATCCATAGAGACATAAAAGAGACTACTGACTGGAGGGGGGGGGGTAAGTTAACCAGGTAGTAGAAATGAATGACTGCTTTCTTTCAGGGATGTTGAAAATATTCTAAAATAAGATAATGGTTATGGTTGCACAATTCTGTGAATATACTAAAATCCACTGAACTGTATACTTTGAATGAATAAATTTTATGGTATATGAAATATATCTCAATAACACTGAAGGAAAAATCTGGGGAAACATAATAATAATAATAATAATAATAATAATAATAATAATAATAAATTTGATGGTATTAATCCCAATTGACTTCTTGCTACCTGTGTATTTTGAGCAAGCTACTTAATTTTCCTATCTCTTGGGATCATTATCTATAGAAGGGAAATAAATCCCCTGCAGTTGTTCTGACAAATGAGGTGATGCATGTAAAGAACTAAGTACAGTTACTGGCACATCATAAGTTAGTACTCAGTAAATGGTAGTTCCTATTATTATATTTCAATAATTCAATCCAGTCCTAGTTCTGAGACACTCCAATATATTCCCAGTTTTCCCACAATGGCCTCAAGTGACCAACTTATTTAACTTCTTTGATCCTAGCTCAAGGTTGTTTGCTAGATAAGCAAATGAACAGATATCCCAGCCATTTTGTTTGTTTTTTGGCCAGCTTGCCTGCCTGCTTTTGGGGTAATGAGGGTGAGAGTTGACACATTAGAAAGAATGCTTGCAAAGCTTAAATAAGCAACAAGATACCACAACTTCAGACCAGACAAGTATCCATTTATCCATCCATTCATTCAGCAAGTATTTATTAAGCACCTGCTGTGTTCCAGAGTGATTGAGGCTCTTTCCAGCAGAAGAGATGGACATTGGGGCGCCTGGGTGACTTAGTCGGTGGAGCGTCCGACTTTCGCTTAGGTCATGATCTCGCAGTTCATGGGTTCGAGCCCTGCGTCGGGCTCTGTGCTGACTGCCAGCTCAGAGCCTGGAGCCTATTTCAGGGTCTGTATCTCCCTCTCTCTCTGACCCTCCCCTGCTTACGCTGTCTCTCTCTCTCCTAAAAATAAATTTAAAAAAAAAAGAAGAAGAGATGGACATTAAATAGTAAGACAAATAAGTAAATACTTACAAATGATAATAACTGAAAAGAAGAGAACTTCTAGGCAGAAAAGGTTGGGAGGATCTAATTAGATTGGGTGATCATAGAAGGCTTTTGAGAAAAGGTGACATAAGGTAAGACCCAAGCAAGAAAAGTAAGTGACCATGGAAATAATGGCAGAATCCAGTCTCCTACATTACATGACCCCACTTGAGATTTCAGCTAGAAAGAGTGGAAAATTTTGGTGAGTTTAGACTCCTGCTTATGCAGGCAGTGTGCCAACTCAAGCATGCAGACTGTCTTCTCATTTTCTGTTGTAGGGTTTTTGTTAATGCATCAGAGTCCACAAAAACCAGTGCTCAAGGAAGTTTAAAAGAGTTAATGCCCCTTGGGCAAACATCAACTAATAGGAGAGCTAGTGAGTGAATGCTCTAGGCTCCCTTCCTTCAACTGTCAATTCTGAAAGGCATTCTCTATACTTCTGTGATATCCTGTGAATAATCAAGTCTCCATTGTGTTCCTGTATTTCTTATTTAAGATTTTAGTTTAATTCCAGTTAGTTAATATACAGTGTTACATTAGTTTCAGGTGTACAATATAGTGACTTAAAAATTCCATGTACCATCCAGTACTCATCATGACAAGTGGACTCCTTAATACCCATAACCTATTTAACATATCTCCCTACTCAACCTCCCCTCTGGTAACCATCAGTTTGTTCTCTATAGTTAAGAGTCTGTTTCTTGGTTCATCTCACTCTCCCTCTTTTTTTTACTATTGTTCATTTGTTTTGTTTCTTAAATTCCACATATCACTGAAATCATATGGTACATGTCATTCTCTGACTTATATCACTTAGCATGATACTCACTTTCTCCATCCATCTCGTTGCAAATGTCAAGATTTCATTCTTTTTTATGGCTGAATAATATTCCATTTTATATATAATATATGTATTCCATTTTATAATTATATGTGTATGTATACACACACACACATTCTCTTATTTATCCATTCATCTATCTATGGACAATTGGGCTGCTTCCATATCTTTTTTAAAAACAATTATAATATTTATTTTTGAGAGAAGAGACACAGACAAAGTGCGAGCGGTGGAGGGTAGAGAGAGAGAGGGAGACACAGAATTCGAAGCAGGCTCCAGGCTCCAAGCTCTCAGCACACAGCCTGATGTGGGGCTTGAACCCATAAAGTGTGGGATCATGACCTGAGCCAAAGTTGGACGCTCAGCCAACTGAACCACCCAGGTGTCCTCCATATCTTGACTATTGTAAATAATGCTGCTATAAACATAGGAATGCATGTATCCCTGTATGTTAGTAATTTTGCATTTTGGGGTAAATATCTAGCAGTGGGATTGCTGGATTCTAAGATAGTTCTATTTTTAACTTTTTGAGGAACCTCCATACTGTCTTCCAAAGTGGCTGGCCAAGTTTACATTCCCACCAACAGTGCAATAGGATTCCCCATTTTCCACAACCTCACTAATATCTATTGTTTCTTGTGTTGTTGATTTTACCCATCCTGACAAGTGTGAGATGACATCTCATTGTAGTTTTGATTTGCATTTCTCTGTTGGTGAGTGATAATGAACATCTTTTCATGTGTCATTGGCCATCTGTATATCTTCTTTAGAGAATTATCTATTTATGTCGTCTATCCATTTTTAATTGAATGATTTGTTTTGTTAGTGTTGACTTGTATCAATTCCTTATATATTTTGGATATCAATCCATTATTGGATATGTCATTTGCAAATATCTTCTCCCATTCTGTAGATTGCCTTATGATCTTGTTGATTGTTTCCTTCGTTGGGCAGAAGATTTTTATTTTGAGATAGTCTTAATGGTTTGCTTTTGTTCCCCTCGTCTGAAAGGACATATCTAGAAAAAAGTTGCTAAGCTGATGTCAAAGAAGTTAATGCTTGTTTCCCATTTGAGGATTTTTATAGCTTCAGGTCTCCCATTTAGGTCTTCAATCCAATTAGAATTTATTTTTGTGTATCATGTAAGAAAGTGGTCCAGTTTCATTATTTTGCATGTTGGTACCCAGTTTTTCCAGCACCAATTATTGAAAAGAATTTTTTGTACAATTGGATAATCTTTCTTATGTTGTTGAAAATTAATTGACCATATAATTGTTGGTTTATTTCTGGGTTATCTATTCTGTACTATTGATCTACGCGTCTATTTTTGTGCCATTACCATACTGTTTTGATTTCTAAAGCTTTTAAAATATAACTTGAAGCCTGTAACTGTGATAGCTATAGCTTTGCTTTGCTTTTCCAAGATTGCTTTGGCTATTCAGAATCTTTTGTAGTTCCATTCAAATTTTAGGTTTGTTCTAGTTCTGTGAAAAATACTGTTAGTATTTTGGTAGGGATTTCACTAAATGTGTAGATTGCTTTGGGTGGTATAGACACTGTAACAACATTTGTCCCCCTAATCCATGAGTATGGAATGTTTTTCCATTTCTTTGTGTCATCTTCAATTTATTGCCTCAGTGTTTTATACTTTTCAGAATACAACTATCTCACCTCTTTGATTAGGTTTAATCGTAGGTATCTTATTATTTTTGGTACAACTGTGAATGGCATTGTTTTCTTAATTTCTCCTTCTGCTGCTTAATTATTAGTGTATAGAAATGCAACAGATTTTTGTACATTTATTTTGTATTCTGCATCTTTGCTCAATTTATCAGTTTTAGAAGATTTTTGGTGGCGACTCAAATTTTCTATATATGGTATAGAAATATACCACCTGCAAATAGTGAGTTTTAATTCTTTCTTACTGATTTGAATGCCTTTTATTTCTTTTTATTGTTTCATTGCTGTGGCTACTACTTCCAACACTATGTTGAAAAAGTGCTGAGAGTAGATATCCTTTTTCTTTTTTTTTTTTTTTTACAAATAGTTTATTGTCAAATTGGTTTCCATATAACACCCAGTGCTCATCCCCACATGGTGCCCTCCTCCATGCCCATCTCCCCCCTCCCCCCAACATCCATCAGTCCTCAGTTTGTTTCTCAGCATTCAAGAGTCTCTCATGCTTTGCCTGAGAGTAGATATCCTTGTATTATTCCTGACCTTAGGGGAAAATCATTCAGTATTTCCCCTTTAAGAATGAAGTTAGCTGTGGGTTTTTCATAGACGGCCTTATTACATTGAGTTATGTTCCTTGTAAAACCTACTGCTTTGTTAAGAGGGTTTTTATGAATGTATGTTTTTATGAATGCATGTTCTACTTTATCAAATACATGTTCTGCATCTATTAAAATGATCATATGGCTCTTATCCTTTCTCTTATTGATTGATATATCAAATTGATAGATTTGAGAATATTGAAACACCCTGAAACCCAGGAATAAATCCCACTTGATTGTGGTGAATGATTTTTTTCAATGAATGTGTTGGATTTGGTTTGACAGTATTTTGTGAACAATTTTTCAACCCATATCATCAGGGATATTGGCCTGTAGTTCCCTTTTTTGCGTGTGGTACCTTGGTCTGATTTGTGTATCAGGGTAATGCTGGACTCTTAGAATGAATTTGGAAGTTTTCTTTCCGTTTATATTTTTTGGAATAGTTTGAAAAGAATAATACCTGTATTAGTTGTTTAAATTTTTACTAGAATTCATCTATAAAACCATCAGGCCCAGGAATTTTGTTTGCTGGGAGTTTGCTTTGTTCAAATTTTCTGTTTCTTCATGTTTCAGTTTTGGTAGTTTGTATGTTTCTAGAAATGTATCTGGGTTTTCTAGATTGTCCAATTTGTTGACACACAGCTTTCCATAATATTCAAATTATTTGTATTTGTTTACTTGAGTCCTTTCTCTTTGTTTATAAGTCTGGCTAGAGATTTGTCAATTTTATTCATTTTTTTTTCAAGGAGCCATCTTCTGGCTTAATTAATCTGTTTTTTTAAATATTTTTATCATTTATTTCTGATCTAATCTCTATTATTTCCTTCCTTCTGCTTGTTTTAGGTTTTGTTTGTTGATCTTCTCCTACCTCCTGTTAGGTGCGAGGTTAGGTTTGATATTTTTCTTGCATAGAAAAAAGAGATGTCGACCTCTATTGCCGTAGACTTCCCTCTTAGAACAACTCTGGCTATATCCCAGAGATTTTGGACCATTATGTTTTTATTTTCATTTTTGTCCATGTAACTTTTTATTTCTTCTTTAATTTCTTGGTTATCCCATTCAATGTTTATTAGAATGTTATTTAATTTCCATGTATTTGTGCCACTTCCAGATTTGTTCCTGTGGTTGGTTTCTAGTTTCATAATGTTATGGTCAGAAAGGATGCATTGCATCACTTTAATCTTTTTGAATATGTGAGACCTATTTTGTGGCCTACATGTGATCTATTCTGGAGAATGTACCATTTGCACTTGAAAAGAATGTGTATTCTGCTTTTTTTGTTAGGATTGACTGTTCTGAATATAACTGTTAAATCCATCTGGTCCACTGTGTCATTCAGTCACTGTTTCCCTGTTGATTTTCTGTATGGATGATCTATTCATTGATATAAGTGAGTATTAAAGTCCCTTATTATTATATTATTATCAATTAATTCCTTTATGCCTGCTATTAACATTGTTATGTATTTGGGTTTTCCTGTGTTGGGTTCATAAATACTGAAAATTGTTATATCTTCGTGTTTGATTCTACCTTTTATTATTTTTCCCTTTATTATTATAGTGTCCTTCTTTGTCTCTTGTCACAGTCTTTGTTTTAAAGTCTATTTTGTCTGATATAAGTATTATTATTATGGTTTTCCTTTGACATTCATTTGCATGATATATGTTTCTCCATTCTCTCACGTTTTGTCAGCATGTCTTTAGTTCTGAAATGAGTCTCTTGTAGGCAACATGTAGATGGATCTTGGTTTTTATCTATTCCATCACTGTATTTCTTTTTATTAGAGCATTTAGTTCATTTATATTCAAAGTAATTATTCATAATTATATATTTATTGTCATTTTGTTACTTATTTTGAGGATATTTTTGTAGTTCTTCTTTCCTTCTTTCTTCTCTTGTTCTCTTTCACAGATTTCTGGCTTTCTATAGTAATATACTTGGATTCCCTTTTCCTTATTTTTTGGGTATCTATGACTGTTTTTTGATTTGTGGATAACACTAGGTTCGTGTATAATGTCTTCTTCACATAGTAGACTATATTATGTTGATGGTTGCTTAAATTTCAACCAATTCTTACTTCCCTCCTCCCCATATTTTTGGTATGTGGTGTCACACATTACATTCCTTTGTTTTGTGAGTACTTTACTGATTTTTACAGATATACTTATTATTACTGTTTTGTCTTTCCTACTTTATTTTTACTCTTACTTATGGTCTTCCCCTTCCAATCAAATAATCCCATTTAACATTTCTTGTAGGGCTGGCTTAGTGGTCAAGAACTCCTTGGGCTTTGTTTGACTGGAAAATTCCTAATCTCTCTTTTTATTCTGAATGATAGCCTTGAAGTATAGAGTATTCTTGGCTATAGATTTTTGCCTTTCAACACTTTGAATATAGCATGCCACTCCCTCTGGTCTGAAAAGTTTCTGCTAAAAATTTCCTGATAGCCATGTGGTGTTTCCCTTGTATGTAAGTAGTTTCTCTTGCTGCTTTAAAAATTATTTCTTTATGACTATTTTTGGCCATTTTAATTATTATGTGTTTTGGTGTGGACCTCCTTGTGTTGATTTTCTTAAGAGGTGTCTGAGCCTCCTGGATCTGGATATCTCTTTGTTCCCCATATTAAGGTAGTTTTCTGCTATTATTTCTTCAAAAAATTTCCTACCACTTTTTCACTCTCTTCTTTTTGAACTTTTATAATGCAAATGTTATTAGGTTTGATGGAGTCACTGAGTTCTCTAAATCTATTATCACTTTAAAGAAGTTTTTTTTATCTGTCTGGTGTTCAGCTTAGTTATTTTCCATTACTTTGTGTTCTAGGTCATTAATTCCTTCCTCTACTTCTTCCAACAGTTGTTCTTAACATTAAGTAGGTTTCTTTTTTTTTAATGTTTTATTAAGTTTTGAGAGAGAGAGATAGATTGAGAGAGTATGAACAGGGGAGGGGCAGAGAGAGAGAGGGAGACAGAATCCATGAAGTGGGCTCCAGGCTCTGAGCTAGCTGTTAGCACAGAGCCTGACATGAGGCTCGAACCCACAAACCGTGAGATCATGACCTGAGCTGAAGTCAGACGCCTAACCGACTTTAAGGCATCCCAACATTAAGTATGTTTCTAATCTCTTATATTTTTCTCTTCTTGTCTGATTGGTTCTTTTTTATCTCTACGTTAAGGGTCTCACTAATCTTTTATATCTGTTTTGCTTAGATCTCTGATTGTGTCCTTGCGCTGTTTCTTCATTTGGAACAAATTTATCTGTCTTCTCATTTTGTCTCTCTGTGCCATTTTTGTGTGTCAGGAACATCAGCTACAGCTGAGAGAGAGAGAGAGACCAAGTATGACCAGGGGAAGGGGCAGAGAGGAGACACAGAATCTGAAGCCGGCTGCAGGCTGCAAGCTGTCAGCACAGAACCCGACGTGGGGCTTGAACTCACAAACCATGAGATTGAGAGGCCTAGATAAACTTAACCAGCTTTTCCGCTTCTGGGCAAATGCCTGCGCTATGGGAAGCCATTACCTAACCAGCTCTTTCTGCTTCTGTAACAATGCTTAAGGCTTGCTTTCCCGACACCGGATTGCCAAGGGACTAGCCT